>JAGVVM010009723.1:0-19981 GCA_019149425.1 Psidium friedrichsthalianum | reverse complement strand
TTAAGGGAAGCATCTGCACGGTGGAAGAGATTACAGAATAAGAGGGATCGAGAAGGAAAAGAAAGAATTCGAACTTGGCATAGAATGAAGAGGCTGTTGAAGAAAGAGTCTTTCCACCTTACTATGAGCAAATTATGTTCAGTAGTACCAACGTTGACGAGCAAGGTAATTGGACTATAATGGGAGACGGCAGGAATTTATGAGATTAGAAGAGCGAAATAATCAATCAGAGACGGAGGGACAGTAGGTGATCAAATATCTGATAGGTTGAAAGCCCTTCATTTGAGATAAATCGGGATGCGGTCTGACGAAATTTATCGAGGCGAAAAATATGAGATGAGGCAGAACTGATGCTGAAGGAAGTGGTAGAAGGAGCGGCTATGAAATTTTAGAGATAAAAAGTGACAACACTTCGATAGGGAGAATGGATCTAATAATCACTTTACATGTGAGTGACGTTTGGAGATAAGGAAATAGGAAAGCATCCTATGAACGAGGAGAAGGATAGGGGGAGCAAGCAACAAAGGATGTGAACATGAATCCTCATGCAAACTTGCGGCGATAAATTGTTACAAGTGCAAATCAGTTAGGGCATCGATCTAAATGAATGCCCTCAGAAGAGACAGTAAACCTGGTAACGAGATAAGAGGAGGAAGGATGAGTATTGTGTGAACCAGATGGAGAGGAGCTGATCTTGACAATGAGTAAGAGGGGAAATAGATTGCATAGTGCGCAAACTGATGTTAGCCCAAAATAAGAAGATGGAATCGAGCCCCATCAATTGTTCGAAACAGGTGCACTATTCTAAGTAAAATCTTTGCTATGGTCTTGATAGTTGTAGCATGGAGAAATATTCTATTCTCCATTGGTAGTATCGTGACAAGCATATATGTAATCATGGTAGACTGGATGTATGTCAAGGTGTTATTGGACAGACCATGGCAATATGATTTAGATACACAGCATTCAGGGAGGAGCAACCAGTATGTTTGGTAAGGGTGAGTAAAGTACTGTTGCTGTTACTGAAGAGCAAGGAAAAATAGGCTGATGGAATAATTTTCTTACCTTACAAAAAAATTGAAAGCCGGAGATTAAGGGAAACCCGACAGTTAACGCACTATAGTGAAATAGGCAGCGAGATAGAAGGTGATGACAAGTGGAGAAAACAGCTCGAATCAGTAGGCCTTATGAAGGAGGTTAGTGGTTGATGCCCGAGGACGATGTCCAAATTGGGTTACCGTCCCATCACGATATTCAGCACCAATAGGACTTAATTCCTTGTGATAGTCATGCCTAAATTTACCAACACTACAGGATGAGTCCTAAGGAAAGTAAGATTCTAAAAGAGAAGGTGGAGGAGTTGCTGGTAAAAGGACATATTCAAACAATATGAGCCTTGTTCTAACCTGCTTTATAACTCTAAGAAAGACAGGAGTGAAGATTGTGTGTAGACAACAAAGCATCAATAAAATAACTGTAAGTACAAGTTTCCAATTTCGAGATTGGAGGGGACATGCGAATGGTTGCTCTCCCGTGCTAAGTGAGTTTCAAAGCCGGATTTGAAGAATGGGAATTATCATATTCGTATCATATCGGAGATGAGTGGAGATAGCTTTCCAAGACAAGGAGGTGTTGTACCCGTAGTTAGTGATGCTGTCGAATTTTTTTAATGCTCCGAGCATCTCATGAGACTTATGAATGAGGTTTGAAATCTTTCCTTGGCAAATTCGTTGTATTTATTTTTGATGACATAATAATTCATAGAAGACCAATGAGGAACACTGATGCACTTGAGAGAGGTGTTAAACAGCATTGCAAGCCAATAAATTTTTACATAAATCTAAGAGTGTAGTTTTATTTAACTAATAAGATGCTTTTCTGGGGTTTATTAACACTGCTTGATGAAAATAGAGGTGGATTGAGGCGAAGATGAGCAATCAGGGAAGCAGGCTACGTTAAAAAAGTTCAAAAAGTTTGAAGCTTCATGGTTAACTACTTTACAAAACATTCATAAAAAATTTAATACATCGAGCCCCAATTACAGATGTATGAAGAAAGATAATTTTGTGGGGAGAGGAAGTGAGAATAGTTTTGCTATTATGAAGGAAAGTAGGTACTGCGCCAATTCTTCCTTTATCTATTTTGCTAAGCTATTTGAGGTGGGTATAGAGCTATTGTCTCCGGAATGCAATGTGTTTCCTATTCAGTGAGAAGCTTACTGAAGCGAAGGCAGAAGCGAGCACTTATGATAAAAAAAATTTAATTCTGTTGTAAGTGCTTGAAAAAACATGGGAGCACTATTTTGATAGTTAAAAAAAATTCGTGTTCATATTTATAATGTAAATTTTGAAGTTATTGAATAAGCAGAGAGAATTAGTAGATAACAAGCGTGTGCGTCAGTTCTGCAAAAATCATTCAGATTATATCACAAAATCACGATTGCATAAATGTCGTAGCAGATGTGTTGAGCAGAAGAGTGCTTGTTGATACACTGAGCCAAGAATTCTACGGTTCGAGCATCTGAAAGGACTATTATGTAGGCAATGATGATTGCGGGTAGGATTTGGAGATGTGTGTGCCGGCAACCTGTGCAGGAGTTCTAATATGTTTGGATGGCTACCTGATGGGTAACAATTCAGCTTTGATTTCCTCGAGACATTCATTACGAGAGAAGGTAATTAGCGATTACATGATGGTGGGTTAGTTTCACATTGAGACGTGATAAAAACTATTAGCTGCAGTTCGAGAACATTTACTGGCCTCAATGCGTAGAGATGTTAGCAGGTATTGTAAAAGGTTATGTTGCTAAACTGCTAAGGACAGTCCAAAAAGATGGGTAGGAGAGCTTTGCTGTCCTAAAAAATATATGGAAAGATTTTTCTCTGGATTTGTGCTGGTTATCCCTGAAACCAAAGAGGCGTGGATTCTGTTTATGGTTGGGGTTGAGAGAATTTCCAAGATGTGCACTTCATCCTCGCCAAAAAGATTTTGATCAGTAAGTGTGGGCCAGAATATTCTTTGAGGAAGCGGTTCATTTACATGGCATACCTAAGTTATACCTTGGATAAGGACAACTAATTTCTGGGCATTTTTTACGGACCTTGTGGAAGCTATTGTTGACACATATATTTTGATTTTCCTTAAATAATTATTATTCATAAAAAATGAGAAATTAGGTTTAAATTCCTCGCCAAAAATAGTTAATTCATTTTTCATTAATTTTAGCAATCATTCATGCATTAACAATTCGTATTAAATTAGACTGGCAGGCGGATGGGCTCGAGCATATGAACTTAATCGGACTAGCTTGCAGATATTAATTTTCGGCTAATCGTTGAGTAGCTTGGTGCAAAAATATACATGAGGTGCGTATGGGATGGTCTTAATTTGGAAGGATGCGCTATGAAACAAAGAGGTTTACAGTGGAAATTATTGAGCCAAAATTTGGGAAATAAAGATGTTATATTGGGGAATGTCTGTTAGACTAGAATAAGAAGGAAGGCCTAAAGTGCAATCTTGAATGAATGAACCGTGGACAAGATGAGAAAAAAAATAAAAAGATTTAGTGATTCGTTCTATAAATCAAGCATGAGCAAAGAAGTTGTCACATGAAAGTGGGCAAAGCAAAAAGGGTCAGAAAGGAGTAAAAAATAAAATAGTTTGGGCATAAGAATAAGCGAAAGAAAATTTGTTCCTTCCTTCAAGAACCCATGCATCCCCACTTATAAAAGTAGACCACTTCAGACAAAAAGAGGAGGGGGAAGCTCAGGAAAATTCTAAGGTTTAGAGAGCACACGAGAGAGAGAGAGAGAGAGTGGTCTTCCAGTGATTTTCATCCGTGCTTCAGGAGAGTCTACATTGTCACCATGACAGGAACTAGAGAGAAAAAAGCTGAGAACTTCAATGAACGTTCCCCCACTGCGGGGTCTTACTCCTTGGTGCCTTCAAGCATTGCCGATTTTCGCAATGAGGAATCTGTTCAAGCTGCCGATGCCCTCTTCATATGTCCCGATGGTCCACAACCACTTCATACGCCTTCTACTCAAGCAACAATTTCTGAGTTGCCCTGCTATCACGAAACCCTACTTATGTCGTGTCCAGTCCACATTCTTTGCTGTTCGAGTTCGGTTTGAGTTTGTTCGACCAACTCGAGTGCTATTTGGGTGGTGATCTGTACCAATCGGTGCAAGAATTAATTTGCTGTTTTGAGGATAATATTATGCTATTTGGGCATTTGAAACTGCTGTTCGTGCTTATTTCCAGGCAAGTTCGTGTGAATTCGACTGGCAATAATTGGCGCATAGTGACTTCTTGGGCGTGCTCAATTCCTTAGCTGAGCGGTTTTAGAAATTAGCTTGGTGTTCAAATGGCCTCCAGATTCAAATTAGGCAATTTTCTATTCGAGGTATTCAGAAAAAACATTTATTTGATTCCAATATTGCTGAATTTTTAGAGATTATGATTGCCTAATTTGAAATTTAGGATTAAAACATATATTATCGAAAATTGTGTACATCTGGAGGATATTCAGCTATTTGATTGGATATTTTTCTCGATGATTAATTTTGCTGAAATATGCGAATCGTATCTTGAGAAGATATCTTTTATACATGATTCTTGAGAATATATTGCGTGGATATTTGAGAAATTTTGGTAATCTTGTGATAATTGAAAAATTTTTGAAAGATACTCAAAAATATCCAAATATTTCAAAATGTAATCTATGAGGACATTCCTAATCCCACAACCGTATATATGAAATTTATCAGGCTTTAGGTAGAATTATTTCCATAGCGGGTGTTTCGAATTTTAGGTTCGATCTATTAGGCTTTAGATCAAAACTTAGTTCGAAAGAAATAGATGTAATTATTATTTTTTATTTTTATTGCAACTTGAATTTTAAATTTCACTTCATAAAATCTCAAAAAAAAATTCATAAAATGAAAACCCAAAAAAAAAAAAATACACCCTTGAACTTTAAAATCAGAATTCGCCAAAATTGCTAGGTTGAACATTTTTTTCACGAAATTGGTACAAAAAGGGTATTAATTACAAAATTAATGTAACCAACTCCCGAACTTAAAATCTTTGGTTCATAGAAGTAATTTAGTTCTCCACTAATTTACTTAGGTTTCTAATCGACCTACCAAAAAATGATTAGTGGCGGTTTCGAAAATTTAAAATCTTTTGCAAGATAATCATTCGAATCATAAGTCACGATTTGGTAGAACATGAGAGAGTTCAAGCTAAATTAATTAATCTAATTAATTAATTTGGTAATCCATTAACCGAAGATTGAAAAACTTCGATTTTTAGGTCCCGACAGCTATTCGATTCATCTTTGAACTTTAGTAGCATAGTTCACTCATAGATCGATGGGTAGACAGAAATGGTTAATAGAACTCTGGATAATTTAATTTAAAGTATTTATGGTGACAAACCGAAGCAGTGGGATATTGCTTTATCATAAGTAGAGTTTGCTTACAACAATGTAGATCACCATTCTATTGGTAAGTCACATTTTTCGGTCGTTTATACAAAGACACCTTAACATACTTTGGATTTGATTCAGTTGCCCAAACAAAGAGACAAGAGTGTTACACGGATCAAATGGCTAAGCAGATTGTAGAGGTACACCAAGAAGTCAAACAAAAGTTGCAAGAGGCTAATCAGAAATACAAAGCTGCAACAGATAAACATAGACAAAAGCTAGTGTTTGCAATGGGTGATCAAGTGATGGTGTTTCTTCGTAAAGAGCGGTTTCCACTTGGTTTTTATGTCAAGTTGTAGCTAAAGAAGTACGAACCTTACACTATTAGCAAGAAGATTAATGATAATGCTTATGTTATAGACCTTCCATGTAGCATGGGCATTTTCAACATTTTCAATGTTACTAATTTATCTCCGTTTCACAAATCCACTGAGCCTTTGTATCCAAATTATAATTCTAACTCGAGAACGAGTTTTTCTCAAGTGGAGGAGAATGATGTGGAGAGTGTTAGCAGTGCGTTTTTGGACCTATTGGACAGGTGAAAATCCCAATAGAAGTTGAAGGAATGATGCACCTAGGACTGTCGGACTCGAAAGTTGATGACTTTGGAACTTAAATTCGGTCGGTTGAACCGAAACAGCCTCGTGATCAATACTCACACCTTTGGCCATGATTGATGATGGATTTTGGTGATTCGGAGTCTTTTAGTTGGACTTTTCTATTTCTTTTTTGGGTTTTATTTACTATTAGTGGCGATTTTGTAATTTTGGGATTGCTGTTTAGAGTTCTAGTAAGATTAGGGTTAACACCTCATATAAAAGGTGTTTATTTTTGTTTGAGTGGGATGGAATATTGATATTGAATTTTGAGATTTTCTCTTATGCTTTCAAGTGTTATCTTTCCTATTATGCTTTGTACTGCATCAGGTGCGAAGGAGTTGAATATTGTGAGCGATCTTGCTAAGCTACAATTGAAGTTGAGGATCAAGGAGACCTTTCTTCGAGTAAATAGCAAAAATTTGCATTATCTTAATTGTGTGCCCCTTAAAACTTATGTGAAATTTCAACATGGTCCTCAACATGGTCCAGGTGAAGAGAGATAAAACTGGGGAGATTGACCGAGAACATGCAAAAATAAGTGGAGGAAGTCAGACCAGGTGTGCTTCAAATCCGGGAAGGGATCCTACAGAAAGAGGTTGGGGAAGGGGTATAGCTTCAAGTTGAAGAAACAATGAAGGTTTTAGGTCGGGTAGGGATGCTGCTTCTACTTCTGCAAAAGGGCACGACTTTAAACATTCATAAGAAGCATATTGTCAAGTTCAAGAAGTTGTATGACTTCAAGTAGAGAAAGGGGCAAAGGTTCAACTTCATGAGAAGGCACAACTTGTGAGTTCAAGAAGGGGCATGAAATTGAGTTTTGGAAGGGAAAAAAAAAACTAATGAAGAAAATTGATATCAGGGAAAAAGTAAGAAATATGAATAAGAAAACTTAGGAAAACAATCCCATCAAAGTGAGCAGAAAAGTTAGGATGCGACTTATCCTCTTAATCGTAGAGGATTTCAATCCATAAAAATAATCGATATTGATGATGTCACCATTAGTAGAATTATGGGATAGGAATCACATAAAATATCTATAATCATCCAAAGTATTATAGCAGGGCAAATTGGTTGGCATTTAAATACTTTGTAAGTGGTATTATAATTTTTTTAAATTTTTTTTGGTTATTTTTAATATGATTTAAAAAATATATTAAATATTAGATATTTTTCAAAATAAGGTTGTTTTAGTTTTATATTTAATTCAGGTTAGCGCCACAGAGGAGAAATAAACTAATAAAAAAATTCACATCAATATTTTTTATTAACTAAATTGAATGAAATTAATAAAAAGGACTCGATTATATCAATTTAATAAATTTAATAAGTTTTGGAATTTTCAGCGTATTTATCAACTTTTTTTCTCTGGTTCATTCATGTTGATGGAATTGGGTCATCGTTCAAGTCATTTTTCTGAGCTCCGAATTGAGATGATCGTGGATCGTCGAATTCGCGATCAATCCAATTGAGCCGAATTGAAATCACCGCTACTGTGCTGTCGCTCTTCTCATCGTCAATCGCAGATCGCTTCAGGTTGGTCGTCCCGATTTCGTCCCCTCTACGGTTTTTGTTCCCTTGCTACAAGGCTTCGATGTCTTAAGTTTCCTGTTTGTAAACGACGGTTCTCCAGTCCTTCAATCTGTCTCCCGTTATCAAACCTTTGATTTTTTTTTTTCAGCATCTGGGTGTGAAAATTTTCCCATTTTCGCCCTCTTCCCGTGCTTGAAAGATTCTCGAGAGAGTGATGTGGAATGTCGTTTGCTTTTGCTTGTTTTGTTGATCCTCTCTATAATCTCTTGTTATGGCGGTCTGTACTGGTGCCTGGCGAAATTGCGTGTGGTTTGTTCACTGGAACACAGCTTTTGTGCATGTAGCACCAGCTCGGGCATGGGTAGACCCCTTGCGAGTTTGAATGATTACAGGAAGAGTGAGATTTTGTAGATTGATGTGATGAATGTACTGGCAGAAATGTCGGAGCATGCGTTTAGTCAATCGGGCACTGAGTTGCTTGGGATGTCCCTGCAAAATGGCAATGCTGTCCCGAATATAGTAGCTGCAGGCAATGGTGCCCCTCATGCCGCGTTCAGCATGGACACGGATCTTCTCAGAGCTCGGAACTATATTCAAGAGAAGATGTAATTTTATCTAGAGCAGTTGTTCTTGTGCTTTAACTTCCACAGTTCCATTGGTCCTTGTTTGCTAATTGAACTTTTTCTGCCCTTTCAGCTTTTTTCTCTTAGCACAACGGCATCAGCAGCCAATTAATGACTCTCAAATGTGGAAGCTGAAGGATATTGTTAAACGCCTGGAAGAGGGTCTCTTCCAATCTGCTTCCTCAAAGGTCTTCCCTTCCTCATCATTTCTCTCCTCTTCTCCTTTGTAAAAGTGCAAAGGCTTATGATTACTGCCCTTTATTGGTTTTTTTAGTGTTTTACATTTACATTTGCTAAAGCCGTTAATCTGTTCATTTCTTTTGCCTGGTTTCACTTGTTTTTCTCTTGTGACTATCAGTATTTCCTTTTTTTTTTTTGGTGAACAGTATTTGACATTCCTTTGCTACTTCATAATTACAATTATGTAGGATGAGTATATGAATTTGGGCACATTGGAGTCCCGGTTGCATAGTTTGATCAAACGTCCATCTCCTAATAATCGGAATCCAGTCAATCCTGATTCAATGATAAAGGGGATTCCAACTCCTGGATTGTTGCATAGTGGGAGTTCAGCCATGATGGCCACATCTTCAGTGGATGTGATGAATGTACAGGCAGATATGTCGGGGCATGTATATAGTCAATCGGGCGCTCAGTTGCCTGGGATGTCCTGGCAAAATGGCAATGTTGTCCAGAATATAGTAACTGCAGGCAATGGCGCCCCTCATGCCGCGTTCAGCATGGACACAGATCTTCTCAGAGCTCGAAACTATATTCAAGAGAAGATGTAATTTAATCTAGATCAGGTGTTCTTGTGCTTTAACTTCCACAGTTCCATTGGTCCTTGTTTGCTAATTGAACTTTTTCTGCCCTTTTTAGCTTTTTCCTCTTAGCACAACGGCATCAGCAGCCAATTAATGACTCTCAAATGTGGAAGCTGAAGGATATTGTTAAACGCCTGGAAGTGGGTCTCTTCCAATCTGCTTCCTCAAAGGTCTTCCCTTCCTCATCATTTCTCTCCTCTTCTCCTTTGTAAAAGTGCAAAGGCTTATGATTATTGCCCTTTATTGGTTTTTTTTAGTGTTTTACATTTTACATTTGCTAAAGCCGTTAATCTGTTCATTTCTTTTGCCTTGTTTCACTTGTTTTTCTCTTGTGACTATCAATATTTCCTTTTTTTTTTGGTGAACAGGATTTGACATTCTTTTGCTACTTCATAATTACATAGGATGTATGATGACATTGGGCACATGGAGTCCCGGTTGCATAGTTTGATCAAACGTCCATCTCCTAATAATCGGAATCCAGTCAATCCTGATTCAATGATAAAGGGGATTCCAACTCCTGGATTTTTGCATAGTGGGAGTTCAGCCATGATGGCCACATCTTCAGTGGATGCACCTATGATCAGTGGATGCACCTATGAGCAATATGGCTAGTAGTAGCAGCATGCAGCCAACGAATGCAAACATTGGAAGCCAGGCGTCAAGTGGTTTCATGCAAGCACGGGAAGGCTTATGTCAAGCCTTATGTCAACTTGAATTGTAAATGAACATTTTCGTATGTTTTGCCATGTTTAGAAAGTTGGGGTGTAATTTGAACGAAGTTCCTGTCTCCCAGTACATCAATGAAGATGTAAGCACTTACGCAATTTCATTTAGAAGAAACTACATAAGTTTCAAACAGAATTTACTGGCGCTGATGATCAAACTTTCAGGGCTTTTACGAAAATGGGTTAAAAAATTTATCTTTTTACGGATTTGGGTTTTGCGGCTAGAAAATTACGAGAAAGGGGCTTATTCGGCAGTTCAACTGCCGAACAAGCCCCCGTTCGGCGCTTCAAGCGCCGAACAACAAAAAAATAAAAAAAAAACAACAAAAAACCTTGTTCGGCAGTTCAATTGCCGAACAAGGAAAAAAAAAAAAAAAAACAAAAACCCTTGTTCGGCAGTTCAACTGCCGAACAAGGAAAAGTTTTGGGGGGTTAAAAAAAATTAAAAAATTCGTAAAAAATTATAAAAAAGAAAAAATACCAAAAAAATTCTAAAAAAATTTCCATAAATTCCAAAAATTAGGAAATTGACCATTTTAACGAGTCGGTCCTATTTTTGATGGTTTTCCCTTTTAGACATTTCGAAATGACGATTTTGCCCCTTACGGGCAAATTGTCGTGAAAAATTTCAAAAGTTTCCAAAAAAAAATTCCAAAAATTAGTAAATGGGCCACTTTAATTGGCCAATCCTACTTTTAAGGATTTTTCTCATCTATCTTTTCAAAATGATGATTTTTCCCCTTATGGAAAAAAAAGTATTCACAAAAAAATATTCCATCATAAATATTTTTCTCATCAATCGTTACCTGTTCATTTTCTTGCAAAAGATCTGAGTCAGACACATAATTTGAATGTGACGCTGACTCATTATGAGCAAAACCCATATAAACCAAAATTATGTATTATTATAAATTTGATGTACTAGAACTTTTTACATCATAAATATGATATTGCTATGTGTTGACATCGTTGAATCTATAGGCATTGAAAAATCATATTTAGAAGCTTTAACGAAGCCTGAGGATCCAATTTGGAAGAAAAGTAATTTTTGAAATTTGTCGTAAATTTTAATATTATTTTTCATATTAAGAAAATATCCGAAAATAAGAAAATAGATCCGTAGACTACAAATATGAAGAAATTGCCAAAATTTTATTTTAAAAACCTTTCCATGTTGGACCATTTAAAATACTGACTATTTTTTTCGTGAACATTTTTTTTCCATAAGGGGCAAAATCATCATTTTGGAAAAGATAGATGAGAAAATCCTTAAAAGTAGGATTGGCCAATTAAAGTGGCCCATTACTAATTTTTGGAATTTTTTTTGGAAACTTTTGAAATTTTTCGAGACAATTTGCCCGTAAGGGGCAAAATCATCATTTCGAAATGTCTAAAAGGGAAAACCATCAAAAATAGGACCGACTCGTTAAAATGGTCAATTTCCTAATTTTTAGAAATTATGGAAATTTTTTAGAATTTTTTTGGTATTTTTTTTTTTTATAATTTTTACGAATTTTTTAATTTTTTTAACCCATCCCCCCCTCCCCCTCCCCCCCTTTCCCTTGTTCGGCAGTTCAACTGCCGAACAAGGGTTTTTGTTGTTTTTTTTTTTTTGTTGTTCGGCGCTTGAAGCGCCGAACATGGGCTTGTTCGGCAGTTGAACTGCCGAACAAGCCCCTTTCTCGTATATTTCTAGCCACGAACCCAAATCCGTAAAAAGATAAATTTTTTAACCCATTTTCGTAAAAAGCCCAGACTTTCACTTGGAACTTCGACCAGAAAAGGATGAGAATGTAAAACAATAGGGGATTTGTTCACATTTCAGAAATGTTACAGCTAAAATATTCAAGCAGTCATACCCTATGATTGAACAAAAAGAGGCACGACATACCTCAAACCTAACCGGTGGATTAGCATGTAAGAATGAATCACATGAAGTAAACCTAGCATCAGATAAATCGCCATCTCTGCACGTACAAAGATTTAAATGTTGGGTACTAAATTGCATTAAGATCTAAATAAAACATAGTAGTAGTAGTAGTACCGGCAAAATAAACCACTCCCCCAGCCCAACACAAATATCGCCCGAGCTACGGTATCAGAGTTGGAGGCGCTTGTTTTTCACTACACAAATATGGTAGTTTCCTCAAGGGGCAGTTAGAGACAAATTTTGGAAGTATTTGGAACAGTAAGTCCTTGCACTGCCATAAAACCAAGCACACTAATTAACGAGGATATATCAAACAGAAGAGTCAGAAGACCAAACCGAATGTACAAAGTTGAACATGTTCTATTTTTCCCTATGTCTGTTGTTTATCCGAAGGCATGTGCTGGCGACAATGGGATCCTTAGAGCAAGTTTAAGGTAGTGAAAGTAGTCAACCCAAAACATTACAAACCAGTTCAACAACAAATCAAACAAACTGAAGAACATCAGAAATAGTTCAAAATCATTTTAAAGAGGAAAGTCTATTGAAAAATAATAAGGGCCTGCATGGTAACCATTCTGATTCTCTGATTCTGTTCCCTGGAATAGTAAAGAATGAGAATCATGTTTGGTAATGCAAATAATTCTGATTCTGATTCTGTTCCAAGAATCAGTTTTGGAGAATCAGAATCACTTTTACAGCAAAATCCAAAACCAAAAAAAGTTGGTTCTGAAATTATAATCACTTTTGAGAATCACAAAATAGAATGAAATCTCACATCTCTCACTTTTTCCTTTCAGTTCTCTCGTCACTTTTCTCAACCTAATAAAAATAAAAATAAAAAATTTCGAAAAAATTGAAATTTTTTTTAAAAAATCACAAAAATTTTAGGAAATTCCTAAAAATGGAAGAAGCTTAGATGAGACTAGTTTGACCTCATTTCATAATTTTGGACCTAAATTCCCTAGATTTCATAGATTCACTCTTCTACAAAAATATCGCAGAAGATGAGAGCATCCAATGTGTGGATGGTAACATATATACTCGTAGTCGTGCGTCACAAAATGTGACCATCTGCACATGGAGCTGGAGCCAAACACCCACTTGAATTTAGGATAGAAGTTGCAAAATGATAGTGAAGGACTTGTATTTCGTATCAAGGAAGATAATTTGGTTTTTTTTTTCAATGATAATTTGATTGTTCGACTGCTATGTTTGTATGTATTTGGACAACGTAACATTTAAAGAAAAAAATGAGTCCTTAATATGGGAACGTGTCCCATGCTTTAATCGAACTTCAAATGTCATGTATTAAAATTTGTGTTTCATTTATTATGACACGCTAAAAAAATAAATGTATTTTAAATTTTTTTAGTGTGCATTGGAAATTAGTCTTCAATTTAAAATAAAATTTTACAAAGTAATTACATAATTATTTGACTTAAATGAAAAAAATTAAGAAGAGCAACAGTTTTTCAAAACAGAAATTTTGTGCAGTTATCAAACGCGTTTCCGGTTCTTTAAAACTCATTCAGGAACAGAATCAGAAAAAGTCATTTTAATCAAAATCAGTTTTTCGGAACAGAATGGTTACCATGCAGGGTCCATGTGAGCTCTAACTGGATCATAGCACTTGAAAGTGTTTAGATTTCTCTCAATTCTGGTCAAGTAGTTCCCGAATCCTGGAGGGTGGCCATTGCATCCTTCAGAGTTCCAACTTCTCCCTTTAATTCCACCTTTAAAGATTGAACTTCCTCCTTCGAAACCTCTTGGTTGGCCTTGATTTCCTTGAGTAGACTAACTAGCTCAGACTTAGTATGAATCTCAGTAACAACTGTATCAAGAATATGCTCTGGCTCCTTTTACCTAGACACCCCCTTGAGTCTGAGCATCTCCTTCAAGCTCATCATCTTCACCATGTTCAATGGTCTCAGTTGCTTGATCTGGGTCTGCTTGAAAGACTTCATCAATTTGTGCAGTGCCAACTTCGTCTACAATTTCTATTCCAGGCTGATTACCATCAGTTTGATTTTCGTAGTTTGCTTCAAAATGATCACCATGCTCAAACTGATTTGTTGGTTCTACAATATATGTATATCCTTTTCCATTAAACCTTCAGCCTCATGCTCTGCTATTTCAGGCTGATCTCCTTCATCTACTGATCACGAGCTAATTGTTGATGATAGCAGCAAACCTTGAACGAGTCAAAGGCCTTGTTTCCATTCTATTCTCTTCTCTCTTCCTCAAACTTATATGGAATGGCCTAATTCCATTCATTTTCTTTCTTTCTCTTGTAAGCATCCAAACAAAAATCGAACTAACCATTTCGTTTCTTTCTTTAACACATTGTAATGGAAATCCAATCACTTTCCAAGTAAACATGTTAATGGGCGTTCATTTTAGTGCTACCGTTGCGTCCATACCATATCGGTCCTACATAAAAGAAGAAAAAGAAATTAACACATAGAATTAAGTTAAAAAAAGGATAATAACAATGTTGGCCCTAAAATTTCTTATGTTGGTTCAATGTCGTCATTCTGTTTAAAATCTAAGGAAATATGCAAACTTGGCCATCAAAGTTACTAACTTATAATTTTCTTTTTCAATTTTGTCCTCGAAAGTTATTTGTTTATTCAATTACATATGTAAACTATTATATTTTTGTTCTCTCTCTCTAACAACCTTCACTTGAGCATGTTGAGGATCATCAAATATTTTACAAGAAGCGGCGCAAGTGAAGTATCTATCATATATATATATATATATATATTTGTTACTAATAGGCACATCACTAATTTGTGTTATACTTCATTAAGAATATTACTCAGCTTAAAAAAATGTACCTTGTGAAACTAACTTCGGTTATCCGAGCTAACTGTTATGACCAATGCTGAAACAACAGCAAAATTAAAATTGAGAAAAAGAAATGAACACAAAGATTTACGTGAATCCCTTACGGAAAAATCACGGGGAGAAAAGAAGCAAAATCCGCTAGAGAAATTCAAAGATTACAAAGGATGGCTCAAAACACTCAACACTCTTTCTGTCTCTACTTCTTAACCGGATAACTTGATAAATAACAATATATATACTACTGCTCTCAAGCCCTAACATTGACCCAAGCTCATAAAAAGTTCAAGACATACTCACTAAATCTCCAACTTGACTTGAATTCCTTAAATAGACATAAGTAATAAACAGTCTTGCTCTCCCACCAGTGTAAAACTCAGTTGCGGCAAGCATAACTAAATTCAAGCCCTCCCACCAAGTGGTAAAAGCCTCGTTTGGTGAGTGTCATAGCGAAAAAGCAGCGAACAACACAGAACAGATGAAGATGATATCAAAGACATCCAACATCCATGACCAAAAATTGGAAGGAAACAGAGATTTTCAGTCCACAGAAAATCCATAAGCCCCTGCCATTACTAATTGCGCCATCACCCTTTTTTTTTTTTTATCGAACAGGTCTATTTACCTCAAGAATGGAGAATTGTATCTCGTATGTAAGCAGAGACGTCCAAGTGTTCAGCCAATTTTGATGTTTACTACAGACGGATGGCTGTTATTGCAAGACTGATATCACCTGTGTTAGCGTTTGCCAGACAATTATATAACGGACTTATAGTTGCGAACTCAAAAAAAAAAAAAAATGAGTACAGAAGATGTACAGCTAAAACCAATAGTGTAGGTAAAGAGGGAAGTTTAATCGTCATGGCATTTCTGCTTTCTTCTTTAGGCTCCCAAAGGCACTACTACATCTCGATTACCTCCAATCCTTCGATCGAAAACAAAGCATGTCCTCCTGATTCACATTACTCTCCTCGGTTGCGACTGGAAGTATAGTGGGGAAAATGGATGTCAACTTGGTTTTCCAAAGCAATCAGGGTTGAATTTGTACGCCAATCGCGCTCAACGTCAAAAAACAACGCTTCAATCTTCTGCAGTACCTCCATTTGCCTTTAGGTACTCAAATGACTACCCTTATTACCTGAGATTTGTTTGTTGTTATGTTGGCACACCAACTGTTTGTAGAAATTCCCTGAGTAGGTTCATTCTCGGAAAACCCATTTTAATGTTGTTCTTTATGGGTCCCAGTTTTCTCTAACAGACCTTTGTTTCGATCTCTTTGCAGCATTGTCCTGTGATATCTCTTTACCTTTATTTATTTATTTTTTTTTTAATTTTTGGGTTTTTTTTCGTCCAATATGTTGAGAGTGTCCCGCAGGAAGACAACTATGGCGGCCGATGGTATTTCCATGAAAGAAGTGACAGATGTGATCCTATTAGTAATCTGCCAGACTCAGTGTTCCTCCATATTCTGTCCTTCCTGCCCATGAGAGACGCTGTAAGGACAGTGATGCTCCCGAGATTCCGTTACCTCTGGACTTCTACCCTCCACTTATCTTCCGATCACTGTGCTTACCACAACTGCGAGGAGGAGGACCCTACTTTTAGAGTTGACGAGAGATTCGTGAATTTACCGACCATGTGCTAACTTTGCACGAGAACCCCACAATTGATTTGTTCCGTCTTAATATTAGATTACATGGCTAGGATGTACCCCGATGATCCTCGATATGAGGACGTGTAACTGAAGGACAAAGAAGGTCGAACAGAATCGATATGTCGATTCGTTTTGTCGTGAGAGAAAGGTTAAGTTTCTTGACTTGAACTTCTTATGGTGTGCTTTGGAGTTGCCAGATAGTTTTTTCATGTTGCCTGGCATTGTTCTTAGGTGTAGTTGCTTAATAGAGCTGAAGCTAGCTTCCTGTGAGGTTGGACCGGTGGGACAGGTCCAACGAAGGTCTCCTAGAAAATTGTTTATGAAGCAAATTGACTTAACTGACAAAAAGTTGGTTAACATACTATCTGGTAGCCCGTTGCTGAAAGACTTGTCTCTTGAAGACTATTATGGCCTCCACGAGCCCAAATTCTAAAGTGGCCCATCAATTGGGATCTGGATCCCCTGCCATAGCTCCTCTATGGCAGGGGTGACATAGAAACAAATCCGGCCGTCCATTTAAATCCGACGGCCGGAATTGCGCCACGTCACTCGAAGTGTTGAGCCCAAATTTTGGGCGGGAAGTTGCCTGGCTCTTGTCCAAAGAAAACAAAAAGAAAACCAAAGAACAAAAGGAAATAGATCTCACTCTCACTCTCGCCCCTTTGCCGCTGGAATCCCTGTCGAGCAGGGAAGCAACATTGACAACAGATCTCGCTATCGCTCTTCCCCCTTTGCCTCTAGAATTCATGTCGAGCGAGGAAGCAACATCGGCAACAGATCTGGCTCTCGCTCTCGCCCCTTTGCCTCTGGAATTCCTGTCAAGCAAGGAAGCAACATGGGCAACGAGTCCAAGGTTGCAGCGATTTTTGTTGGGTCGGTATCTTTCTCTCCTCTTTCCTCAATCTTGCTCGAGTGTGTTTGATCTTTCCTCATCTGGGTTCATCTCAATGTTGATTGGCGCCTGTCGTTGAGCTATACGAACATGTGGGTCTGGAATCTGCTCAAGTGTGGGTCTGAGATCTGCTTCTTTGCGCGTTGGTCTGCGTCTAAGTTGCGCGGTGATGTGTTTAGGTGAAACCTGTGTGCTTGTGATTTTCTTTTTTCCAGATCCTTGTGTTTTGGATTTATCCTTGTATTTAGGTGAAACCTGCGTGCAATTTTTTTTTTTTCCAGAGCAAAGCCCGCTTTGTGTCATTTCTCAATTCTTTCTCCATTGTCGAGGTGATGCGGGAATTGGGGAGCTTAGGTTGAAGCTGGGTTGATTTTGTTGGGATCCTTCCTTTGATTGTGTGTCTGAACTTGGGCGAGCTTTATGTGATATGCATCTTGCCTTTTGCGAGTTTTTCATTTTGCAAGGTGAACTTACAATTGAACATACAACTCACTGTCATGAATGCTTGTTTTTGTATGTCTGATCTTGTCTGTTACCATCCTGCATTGATTTTCTTCTATAGTAAAGAAATTTGCTTCATATTGCTAGCTTAATTATCTTTGTTGAGGAAGTTTATGGTGAAGTATGCGTTTGAGGTGAATTTTACGTTAAACATTCAAAATTTGATTTTTATTTAATACGTAGCTTACCAAATTTCTGTGATGAGGTTGATAAAAAAGGCTAGTACATAAAATTGATGTATGAAGAGGGATTTTTATGACTTGGTGGATGTGGATTCTTTTGGGAGTGAATCGTCCTACTTGAGGTCGGCAATGAACTGTTTGAAGTTAGGAGGGTTGCTTTATGTCAAGTGGATGGATGGTTACTCCTCTGGTGGTCATAGGCCTCACCAGTGAGTTCCTTCTCTTGTTTTCTTCGTTTCTTTCTTTCGTTTCTCCTTTCTTCGATGTTAGTGCGTTATGAGTGTAAATGGAAATCAGTCTCTCCTCTTAGTATGTGCGAAATTACTTCATTTTCGTCGTTTCAATAACTTGATGAAAGAAAAGTGTCTTTCAAGATGTGGTACTGCTGATATTAATACTAGTTCTTTTGGGCAAAACTGCTTAATATATTGCGGTTAATTCACTGTAGTCCTCATTCTCAAGTTTTGATACCATATCTCATTCTTTTGAATGCTTTCCGTTGCCTGTTATATTTGGTAGCATCAGAAGTCTTGATTTTTCAAGGTTGGTTAGACTTTTCTCAGCTGATGGTCTATTGTAGATACGTTTTCGTGCACCTAGTGAGACGTACTTGTTGCTGATTCTTTCTCTAGTTCGTTAGCTGCATATGGAACATATGTGCGCCCTATGCGATATTCAAATGAGGTTGGTTTGTGGATGCTTACAGGTGGTGCGGTGCGTGAAGCTTCTGTTCTGGGATATCGTGTTACTCCACTATTTTCTTATTATAACTACCATGGACTTGTCTCCCGCGTTATGCTACGTCTAAACAGAGGAAAACTTCTTACTAATAGGTAAAGGTATTAATCTTAGACTGCTCAGTTGTTTTTATCATAAGATGAAGCTTTCTTTCTGGGTTGCTAATTCTTGTCATTGTCATCTTCTTACACTGCAGGCATTATGAATTTATCAGTTACTGCACCAAGTGTGGACACTCCCAATCATATTCGTGGGATGAACTTAGTAAATTAAGTTGCACCTGCAATAAGGTGAAGGTGTCATTTTATTCTTTTTAACAAGATTTTGTTGGTATGCTCTTTCACGGCAGATGGACAATTGAAGAAGATAAGCATTTTTTTTCTTCATCCAAGAAAAAGGGATAAATAATTGGTTGAGGTAGCAGCATCTTTAGGATCATGGTTCAGCTCAGGGCTGAGCTGCTGAAAGTTCATGCTTGTTTTGTAGTTTTCTTAACCAAGGATCCTAACCTTGTGATGGAAGTCTCACCGAATTCAATCGGTACGTGAAACTGATATGTCGTCGGTCTTGATCTGTACTTTCTACCATGTGCGATGTAGAAGGAGAATTGTGTGATCCTTCGGTGGATTACCGCTGATTGTGTGCCTTTTGTGCAATTTACATTAGTTGGAATTCTTGTGCGATTGTGACCGTCTATCTTCATTTTGATTTTCATATTCTTGGGAACTGGAGGAGCGAGAGCCTTGAAACGAGTAGTTTCTTTCGCATTTATCGGTCGTGCAGTAAGGCAAGCCTACAATAAATTGAGGACATGGAAGGTGTGTTCTTTTGGTTTTTTGGACTGTTCACTTGTGATTGTGGTGCTTGCATTTGGGTACATACCTTAGACCACAAGGTCGTCTTTCTGAAACAGCAAGAAACAACATGTCTTACATAGTCATAATGGGTGACCGGCACAAAAAAAGCCCAAAGAACCTACAAAACATCCGTCCACAAGGCAAGAACATTGATCGGCACAAAAAAACAAGGCACCATTAGAACTAATCGCATGAGAATTCAATGCCTGGAAGTTCGAACTCGACAACAATCATAGTACTAAGCAACAACTATGGATCAAATTGCAAGGAGAATTAGTGAAACATATTACTTCATTCAAAAGTAAGCTCATCGTTGCATCAAAGAAGTCATTACTTTACATCCCGAATCAGTGACCAACTACCACTAAATCCTAAAATCATTGTTGCATCAAAGAAGCCTCCACGATAAATGTTTCCAATGACCCTGAATTCACTACTCACGCCAACTATGCAGTAATGGCTATAAACATAAAAGAGCTATCACTAAAGCTAATAGAGAAACTGCTCCTGGTCTTAACATTTACAGTAGCACCTATGTACTGCTTATTTTGCAATGCTCATCAGGGGAGGGGGGGGGGGAGATTT
>JAGVVM010009722.1:0-10000 GCA_019149425.1 Psidium friedrichsthalianum | reverse complement strand
CGATCAAGAATGCCTTCCACTGGATGTGCCCAAAGGCCACTTCGTCGTGTACGTCGGGGAGAGCCGAGCAGGCACGTCGTCCCATCGATTTCTGACCAGACCCGACTTCCAGAGCCTGCTCCAGCAAGCCGAGGAGCAATTCGGGTTCCGCCATGAGACGGGCTTGACGATACCGTTGCGGAGAGGACGAGTTCATGTCTCTGTGCTTCGGCCACAGAGAAGAGTTCCGGTCTCCGAAAACAGGGTCTCAGATAGGGAAAAAAAGCGGGGGCACGTTTGGCCTCGGGGTTTTATTTTCCTTTTCAAAAATTTTTGAAGGGGTTGGCAGGCATGCGAATCTACCTCTGGTTTTGCGAGTTTCCTCGCGTTGGTGTGGAGTGGAAGGTGCGCCATTGTTGCCTTTACCTACCCTGCGAGAAGACTCAAAATTTAACTGATCTTGGGGAAGATCTGTTTTTCCCTGAGTTTTAGTGTTTCCATGCTCGCCCAATATCTTTATGAAAATCGATCTTTGCTGTGCAGATTCTGTAATCTTTGTACTTGCTGATACATGTAGATCGTAAGGCAACAAGAAAACCTCCTTGTCATTTGCAGAATTTGATAAAGCTTTGTTTATCCACGCTTTATCGGGACTTCACGTTAGGATAGTTATCAACTGATTGCACGAGAGTTTCGTTCACAGATCGTGCTTCTTGATACATGATTATAGAACTTCATCTGTTAATCCATCGAATCCAAACCTCGGCACGCTTCAAAATCCGTCATCCGACCATTACCAACGCGAGGAGCTTTCCAGAAGAGCCCTGCGGATTTCCCTCGCTGAGCTCGACTTGTTCATCACAAGAGCCCTCGATATTTTAGGACTCGGAATCTATCATCGTTTTTTCAGAAAAAAAAAAGGTAGAGAAAACCTTGGTTTCATTAATTTTTTAGTTGTGTTTCCTTTTCATTTGATAAAGAAAGAACCTTCCGAATCTGGGCCCAGTAAATTTGTCCAAAATCACAGACGGCAGGTGGAGGGAATGTCTTGTAAACTGTCAAAAGAGATGGTTCACTCGTGTCATTGTTTCACTGTTCCTCACTTGGATTATCTGCGACTGGAATGAACGACTGGCTCCAGTTGAGTTCTCCCCTCGTACGCAAAGTCATTTTACTAGATACTATGTAGTACTGACGCGACGCGATACGCGATGCGACACCACATCACGTTATATATTAAATATATATTTTTATATATATTTGATAAATTATCATAATATCAATGGTGAGGTTTTTTCTTTTTCTATTAAGAATTCACTATTATGTTCTTTTTTTGGCTGGCTGGGTATATTAACTTTGGGATGACTGGTTATATGGCTTTATGTATATTATTTTAACTCCTAATCTATTGAAAATGGTTAAAATTGACCCATCGTGTGTTCAAATAGCATGTCGGGATACTGGAGTCGCATGTTGCTGTCGTGTCTGTAGTGCTAACCACATGTTGGTCTCATGTTAGAAGGCGTCGGACATGACACATTGGTTCCAGCAGAGTAACGATGCTTCGTAGACTGGGTAACGCTCGTTCATAATCTTCCGCAGATGGAGCCATTGGTTATCTCTGCAAAAATTTTCTCACTGCTTAATTGAAGTTCTCATGCGGACAAGTTATCTGAGTACTTCGCTCTCCAAGTTGCAGACTGGCCATCTATGTGTCCGAGGAAGTTTAAAAACATGATTCAGCCCGGTCAAATATGAGGGAATAAAGCGGAAATAAAAATATGTGATGAGTGTTATCAAAACATGTAAGAACAGAGTTTGAACAGAATTTGAACAGAATCAACATGAAGATTCTCACAAGTGTGCGATATTCTATCAAGGTTAATAGCGAGAGTTTAAGGATTGGAAAAATTTGCACACAAGAATTATAGTGATTCGGCTTAGTTCAAATCTACGGTCACCCTTCCACGCCGATAGCCTGCTGGTTGGTATAAGATGAGTGACAATATTCAGGTTTGATAGGACTCTCTATCTCACAGGTCACTCTATTAATGTTTCTCAAGGATTATACTCGAAGCTCACAATAGACAACTATGTGTGATTGAAGCTCTCTTTGAACTTTGGAATTTTCAATCGTTGATCTCTACCTCTTTATCACCTTAGTCTCCCTTTTATATACCTCACTTTCAAACAAATTGGACAGCATTAACAGAGTTACTCTCCAATCAACTCATTAGACAGGTTTACTCAAGGAAGATTCAGTAGCAATTGATGAATAAGATCAGCATCTCCGTAGATTTAATTGCCCATACAATACAAATCTTGATTTTCATAAGAAGAGTTCTTCATAAGGAAGGATATCTTGTCTTGAAAGAGATTGTCAATCAACTCGAGGTGTCTTGCCATGATAATCCAGTTGCAGAGCAATCAATATTTTCCATCTAAGAAATCCAAGCCAGCTCATTTAGCCATTACAATGTAAGCAATGGATTATGCATCTGAATAAACATTTAGAGAGTAGCTTTTTGAATCTGAACGACGTTGGTTATCGCATAAGATCCGAGACTATCAACTCCTTTGGCATAAATGTCCACAATACATCTATGGGGCAAAGAACACTTTTAGTGTTAAAAGTTGTATACTGAGATCACGTTGGTATCAAAAGTTTTTGCCAGATTACATGGTGTCAAGTCGGAGACAAAATGATCACTTTAGTACCAAGTCCGGCCAAAACTGCCACTTGTCATTAATAGATAATTTTTAATGTAAAATGACATTTAAAAAAATAAATGAGTTCATGTGGGCTGCCACGTGGACTTATACACTCTAAAATAAATTAAAATAAATCAAATTCAAATTTAAAAATTAGCTAAAAATAAATTCATTTTAAAATAAAAATTGTATTTAAAATAAAATTAAAAATAAGTTCAAAATTTAACAAAAAACCTTAAGAACTGCAAGCCCTCGTCGTTGTTGCACTTGCCATTGTTAGCAATGGTCGGCGGTGGTGGAGCATGGCTAGTGGGGAGTCACCAAACCTCGGCTAGGAGTCAATGACCCCTGCCGGCGGCAAGCGAGGTCCGCAAGCCCTTGCCTAGATCTGGGCAAGGGTCGTCGGCCCTCACCTAGATTTGTCGAGGGCTGATTACCCCTCCTACGTTTGGTCAAGGGCTACCGCTAGTAGCATGGCTAGCGAGAGTTACAATAGCCCTCACCGCTGATGTGACTCTCTTTTTTTTTTTTAGCTTTTTAATTTTTAGCTTATTTTTCAAATTATTTTAAATAAAAAATTAAAATTTTTAAAAAATTCTAAGGTGGACTTTTGGCGAGCCATGTCAGTTGTCATATATTAATAAAATGAGGTCATGTTGGATTTCCGGTGGATCAAATCGGCTTTAGCATTAAAATGATTGTTTTTCAAAAACTTGATACTAAAGTGATTAGATTGAAACTTTTGGCACTAAAAGTGTCCTTTTCCCACAATATGGTAATATCCATGAATTAGAGTTCACCAATTACGAGAGTGGTACGTGAAAAAAAAAAAAAAAAAGAACCAAATCCTTTAATATATTTATGACTTTTGAGTTTCTATTAGCATGTTACTTAATCTGAAAACATTTTGTTGCATAAACATCTCTAATATACATCTTTGTTGTCATTGCTTAAATACCTTTAGTAGATAACTGAGAATTGAGGATGCAATGTTTGATTACGTCATTTATCTAGTTCTCGAGATAAGGTTGACCAAGCAAGCCGGCTTATGGCTTGACAACATGAACTTGCTGCAACTTACTAAACTCAAATTGAATTCGTTGAGGTCGCCAGTTTAGAAATATGTATGTATGTATGTATGTATGTCTATTATGGTTATGCATATCTAATTTGATTTCCTTTGATTTCCTTAGATAGACATCCATTAAAGTTTATAAATAGGCTCTCCATATACTCTTTCTAGAAATCGAAATTCACAGAAATCTCCAGTGACATCAAATTGGCCAAGGGAATCTGCGATCTAGATCTAGTTTTGTGAGTCATTGCGCTAACAATCTTTGACCTTTTCTATCATATTTTGTGCACACAGATTCATCAATGAGTGCGTTGGCTTATTATTTACTGTCCAGGGCCAGAAATTTCAAGCAATAATTGAGAAGTTGGCTAATTCCATCTTTTGAATCAGGACTAGCTCTATCTTCGTCCATGTTCTAATCCTCTGAATCTATCTAATCTCTGATCCATAATGACCAAGTCGCAAGCTTCTGGGCATGGAATCAAGGTCACGTTCGGTCCGTTTGTATGTTATATTGGACCGGAAAATTTGCTGTTTTTTCCGGTACTTGCGATCAATGTTGAATCGGTCATGCAAAATTACTTCCATCAGTTCTAGGTAGCAAAATATGAAATTAAAATCTACTCTTCACATTTTGTCGATCGTTGTTGACCATCGATTGCCAGTTGTCGCTCTGGTTGATAAAGAGTCAAAGACCAAGCTATCAGACCCAGAGGACTTGCAATTGCATCTCCTGTACAAGACAACCTATGAGGAATAAACTGTCTTATATAACGATCAAGGCTAAATGACAATTCCCAAAGATCAAATAAGTACTTCCAAAATCCTAAGTGAAAAAAAAAAAAAACTTAGCAGCAAAGACGTTCGGAAAATAAGTAAATGGGCTGAAACAATGCATAACATAGACCTAATAATAGAAAAGTGACCTGCTCATGAAAATGATGAATTTTGATGGCGAAACGACGATGAACAGGTTCCTCGGTCTAGGTACTACATAGCATTAGGAATGAGCTTTTCTAATTGATATTATGGCCCCGTGACCTTTATTGGTTAAAAAGTTGCGGCCGATTTATGAAACGTTGCACGAATTCGGGTTTCGGGCCCGCCTTTTGATTTCCTGTTAATCTCAATGCTCATAAAGACCTCAGCAGCTGCATCCGCTTCGCCGCGTCTTCTTAAACCTCTCGGAGGAACAAAGCAATGGAGCACATTCACAAGCAGCTCGATTGGTGGGGAATCTAGGGTTATGTGGGACTCCATTGCCAAAAGCATGCCTGGCGAGTCTCATGGTGAGACTAGTCGCACGATGTCACGTCTCGACCCTTTGGAGCCTTGGAGGAGTACATGAAGGAGAAGATTTGGCATGTGTGCGTGCTCATTTGTTTCCGCCAATGTACTGAATTACAGTCACACGACAGAGTTAAAAGAAACGGCACAGGTTTAATGCCAAGTAGGAACTTCTGCATTTGCTCGGTTATGTCCCAAAATGCACTGTGTCAATCTACCTTGCTATTGCCATTGCATTTCTGCATTAATATTATCTTTTAAAGTAGAAGAAAATGCTCCCACGCGATTTCCGAGATGCTGGAAGAGTACGATATTGAGAAAACATCCTTCTGAATATTTTGATTCTGACAAAACTATCCTATATCTATAGAATCTAGTAAATGTTCTAAGTGTTTATCACAGGTGTAACACATGAATGAAGAAGCTCATATTGATCCAAATTGATGTTCAGACTCAAGATAAAGTCATCATATATTTGCTTATGAAGAAATTGAATTGTATTATTCAGATTGAATGGAATATCACTTAAGAAGATTCATCTATCACCTTTGAAGAAGACTTATGTTCAAGCATCAACGGGACTTTATTGAGCTCATATTCAGTATTCTAGTTTGTTCAGATTTATGAGGCCGCTTCTGTTTCTGAAGTCTATTTCTGAAGATTGTTCGAATTCTACCATACTCTATTTCAGATTCTGAAGACTCGCGTTTGGCAACTTCCAATATGGCTAAGTTATTTATGGAAGTTTGTAATCTTTTATTGACTAGATTATTCTACAACATGATTTGTGGAATGTCTACGATCGGGTATTACCTTTCACAAGGACAAGACAACTTCCATATTTGAATAACTACACTCATGAAAACTAAAGAATTAGTTATATCGACGAGTGAACCTGAGGAGTTTAGATTCTGCATCAAGGGCTACCAAATCTCTCTAGATACAGACTCTTCTAACCAAAATTGATGATGTCCAATCAGCAATTAAAGAGCGATCCTTAGAGGACCTTTGCAACGGCTAGTTCAAAGTTGAAGGAGTGTAAAAGGAGATCCATGGTGTTGCTTGTTGTGCAAGATCAGAACAAACAATTCCAAAGTACAGAGAAATTCAAATTCATACTTATTCTCGAGAGCTCTTTACTCTGATCTTTGAGAGGCCTTGTGAGAGTGTGTGATCGTAAACGTTTGTAAAGCCTTCATTGATTCATGTAGTGGAATCTAGTCAATCAGTTGTCAACGTGGGAGAGTGGACATAGGCTTGATCTAAGCCGAATTACTATAATCATCACGTGCACTTTTTTTATCCCTAAACTCTTCTTATTGCATGTGACAAACTTTTTTTTTTTTTTTCAGAATCATAAATTGCGCATACAATCAGATTCTGAATTATTGTGATATTTGACTTGTTTATTTTGATTCCACAATTTGAAGTCAAATTTATTCAGAATCACCCTATTCACCCACTTTCATGGTGATATTGCTGGATATAAAATACGATATAATTCTCTCAAGAGACTGCTTGAACGACAGGTCATTGTCCTATGTACAACTGGCAGCAGAGTACACAATCAAGTCAAACCATACCTCCACTAATAACTAGAATATGGTATATGTGGATTGAAATAGGTCTCCCGGTGACGACGAAATATGAGATGATGGTCCAAGCAATATTGCTCAATAGTATCCTTGAAATGAATTACTAGTTAGTTTTCGTGCATTGCTCTATCTAATTGTACGTTACGGTTGTAACCGTGGACACATTTTGCTTTGGAATAGAAAGAAATGCACTATTTTTATATGCTTTCTGGAAGCATGACAAGTAAAATCACCTCTCTCGAAGTTTCCTTTCTTTATATTTGAACCATTGTAGATCAAACGCTCCCTCGGTATCAGACCCATTCTTGTTGGACCACCAGATCGTCAAGAGCCAGCCGGTGATGAGCGAAGATGGTGTTTTGAATAGCATGAATGTGAAGATTTCTTGGTTGTGATTATAAAGGTTTACGCAGGTCCATTTTGAACTCACTCGGGTCTTTCTTTGGTATCACCTATTTACCAGACTTGACCACCTTAACATAAAGCAAGACTGGACTTCATGGCAGGAGAAAAGAAAGCACCTGAAAAGATCATATTATGATAAAATCATAAGTTCATAAAGAAAGCAACAAATTTAATTAAACCAATTGCTTAATATTATAAAGTATTTGGTCTGCTGATCCTAAGGGTGACAGTACATATGCCTGAAGGAAGCCACTTAAGGCAAGATCTGTCCTTAAGCCATATTTCGATAAATCATTGTAATGGGTACGGACACTTCATAATGGTATGACCATGAAATTCCCCTAGTGTTTTACTAGATTTTTATCGCCCACGAGTCATGTATGATGCAGCTTCGGGACCAAATTCTTTGGTTGCTTCTGTTATGAATCGAGAGGATCAGTTATGGGCTCCTGCAAGGTCTGATCGTTAGTCCAGATGTGCAGTTCTTCTGACGATAGAGTTGTGTTTTCACGAGAATTTCTTCTGGTAAGTTTACTCAAGTTGATACTTGGGTTGGGGATTGGTACCAGAAAAGAAGCAAAAGATCGTTTTGGCATAGGATTTTCGGGTTTATCCCAGACCTAACGAAATGTGATTTCATCGTGTGGCTTGGTACATAGAATAGGCTGCAAACATTTGATTGAATGAATTGGTGGAATCCAGCTGATAATAAGTGTGTCTTGTGCTCCTCTTTTCCCGACTCTAGGAACCATCTTTCCTTTGAACGTGTTTTGTCTAAGGCAGTATGGACTACGGATTCATCTTCTAGAGCTGCTGGGATTTCATAGGAGTATTGGTGCATGGGATTCTGAGTTTGAATAGATACTTCCAACTGCTATGGTGAAATCTCTGCTTAAAGCTGTGCCAAAGCTTGCTTGGAATAGGGCTATCTATCATATTTTGAGGAGAGAAATGATATCTTGAACGATCATGTCTTTCCTCAGATTGCTCGAGTTTTTAGGTGGGTTGTCTTTAATTGATGCAGATAAAGCTTTGAGTTCCAGATGGGGCATTGGGCTCCAGTGGATATGTGCAGGTTCGATTGGGCTTTGGAGATTGAAAACCTATGGCATTTAAAGAGAAAAGTGTCAAAAAAGTCATAAACTTATTGCATTGATTCAAATTCAGTCCTAAACCTTTTGCATTTGTGCCAATGTAGCCTTAAACATTTTATTCGTATCAATTCAGTCTTAAACCTTTTACATTGGTGCCAATTCAATTCTTAAGCATTTGTGCCAATTGAGTCAATCCAGCCAATTTTGCTTGGAAATCGTTAACATGAGTGTCGGTTGTCCTACATGATAAGGTTGGCTCTGACGTGGACATTTTTTTTATATTATTAATTATTAACAAACTTCTTTTTCTTTTCTCTCACTTTATTGGGGGTCCGGCAAGGTCATCGGCCAATGCAGGTCCCAAGCGAAGGCTCGCGGCCCTCACTGGCAATAGGCACGAGCCTTTGCTATGGCAAGCGAGGGCTGCAAGTCCTCACCCAATGCCTACCGACGACCCTTATTACCCTCAATAAAAAAAAGTGCAAGAAAAGAAAAAGAATAAAAACCAAACAAATATTAAAAATATTATCGAAAGTATTTGAAATTATTAAAATGATAAAAATGTCCACGTTAGCCCGAGCCATGCCACATAGCAAAATCGATGTCCACATCAACGATTCCGGTCAAATTGGCCGGATTGACTTAATTGGCATAAACACAAAAGTTTTATTTTGCAGAATAAATAGTGACATGCTATAGTCCCATATGAGCCGGGGGAGACCGGAATGCTGTCACTGAGCATCCGTAATTTTTAGAAACTCGTATCTCCCCCACTTGTCTTCCCCCTTGCGCGTGCGAGTCTTAAACTCAAGCACATCTTACTTAAAGGCCAAGGAGCGTTACTTTATATACTCCTTAAAGTTCTTTACAATGGCCAATGTGGGACAAAAACTCTCCAAAAGTTTAAGTATGTAAGAAAGTTTTTTCTTTCCATTTTCAAGCAATGTGGGACTAAAGTACTTTACAGTTTTACTCAAAACTTCAATGCTTTCTCAAAACCATTCTTGAAAAACAAAGAGAATTTTTTGTTTAAATACTCCAACAATCCCCCACTTATTTTAAAAAAAATTCACAACTTAGACAGTGGGCAAAAGGTGAGAGTCTCATGCATTGTGAAAGTGGCTCTGCCTTGAAACCTTCACTTAGTGTTTCAGTTCTTCCCGTATTAGAGCCAAAGTGGACTCAGCCTTGAAACGATGGCTACTTAAGGATACGTAGAAGTCATCACACACATGAGAATCAAGGTATCCTATACCAAGCTTCATAAGCCAGCACGTTATGGCCATGTGCTTTATCAGTTTTCATGAGTGCTCTAGAGAATTAGCCTGATTCTCATAGGAAGCGGCCTCACTTCCACACTCATATAGGTGAGTCTATCAAGGATGCTCTCGTAACTATTACATCCCACCCGTATGGGCTATAGACTCATTAAGAGATTACTATGAATCTCAACCTCCAATATCGTTACGAGAAAACATGTACTTACACCATAGGGAGGGACATTGTCATAAGACAAAAGTAGTACATGTATAAAACCAGTCACTCTATAATTCGTTGTCTCCTTACCTAGTTCTGGGATCTCCAGTCCCTAGGAGGTTGTATCCTTATAGGTGACTTATACATTCTTGGGCTTAAGTCCCATCCCCCTCGATGTACACCAGATCTTTTCTCTAGCTAGAGCTTTTGTAAGTGGATCAGCGAGATTATCGCCTGATCTCACATAATCAATATTATCGCACTTTGCTAAGGTAAGATCTCACAGTACTGGTTTCTTCTAACGATCTGGATTTTCCATTATAATACTTACTTTGCACTCGCCAATGGCTGACCCAGTGCTTATCACAATGGAATCA
>JAGVVM010009721.1:0-16558 GCA_019149425.1 Psidium friedrichsthalianum | reverse complement strand
CTAGGTATTTAATTTTTCGTTCCCATATAGGTTAATATGGGAAAAATAGAACAAATATTGAGAATTATACTAAGGCCCAGAAGGGACAATTGGATTCTATCATGCGCGCCGAAGTGTCCAGTGTAAAATGGAAGTGGCCACCTCATTGGGGCACAGGAACACCACATTGGTGCACATGCATTAACCTCCCCCACTACCCTATGTCACGATGCTTTATTTTCTCTCGTTCCCTCCTTCCTCATTTGTTGCAGAACCCCCAATAGCATTCACTCTCTCTTTTGGTGCTTCCTCTCCCCTGCACTCTCATCCCACTCTCTCGTGTGTTCGTGCCCATCTCACTCTAGTCCGTGTAAGGAGGAACAGGACAAAGCTCGAGACGGTGTATGGCGGTGCTTCTCGAGTTCGTTGTTGCGTCCATTTTCAAGGCGAATAGAATTCTAACTTGTCTGATTTTTGAATGTTTGATTTAGCCGACTTTTGCATCCAGTTTCAGCGATTAGAATTCTAACAATCCTTAGTGTTCGGGTGAGTGAATATCTGGGAATGCTTGTCGACTTGGACAGCGGATTTGAGATTGCCGCACTGAGATAGATTCGGTTTGGCAGATTTCATAATGGTCGATTTCACATTTGGCATTGGTCTCTTTGTTTATTTTGATTGTGTTCTTGCAAGCATTCGATTAGTGTGAATTGAGGACGAGATCATTGATTGGGGTGTGACCTTAGTGTGGTCAGAGAGAGATAGAGTTCGTTGAGGACAAGGACCTTGATTGAGCTTGTGTAGTTTATTTACTATTGCACGGTTAGTTTTCTTGAGAATAAGATTTATAGATTTGTGTGTATTGTGCATCGGAATTGAGTTGGTGATGAGTTGTTAACAAGTGAGGAAGGTTCGATAATGGGCATGTGGTGTACCAAATGTCTCGCTTGTTGTTCTTATAAGCGATGATTGGATATCCTTGAGGAATGGAGAAGGCGCTTGACAGATCAATTGTTGAACTGTGGTTGTTTAGGTTTGCCAGTGTAATGAGGTGGGTTCGTTTGGGTCTTGTGGTGCACAACGAAATCTTGAATGGTTGCATGTTATTCCTAATCTTAAGTGGTTTCCTTTTGTTTCTTAATTGAGTAGTCCCTAATGGGTTAATAGGTTTGTGCGATAGGGCGTTGAATCGTGGGATATGGTCGGAGAGGAGAGGTACGGAAGCCACAGATCATCTAGAGTAATACTACTTTGTTTGTGGAAATCTTAGCGACGATTCCCTCTCATGGCTTATATTGCGATAAATGGGCATGTTTGCTTAAGGATTAACTTTTCTTGATTTTTAGCTTGTTAGCCTTTTACTTGTGGATTCGGCTCTTCTCTTGAATTAGCCTTTTATTCAATTATAGCCGTAAGGACGGCCAGTGAAGTGCAGCGATTACATGCATGTGGTGTGGCAATATGGAGCATGTGGGTGCCGTTAGTTTGTCAGAGTAGTCACCATGCTTTTTGATTCCTCCCGCTGGGTCAGTTGGAACGTTTTGTAAATAGATGAAGATGATAAGAGATATATATAAGAGCAATCAGTTGTTTGTGATATTCCGTTTCCTATTTATGTGTGAATGAATGTTTTGAAACCTATAGCCATACCTTTTAGTCATTGTGCCTATTGTTTGTGATTGCACTTTATGTTTGGATGGCCCCTTTTTTTGATCATAAGGTCTTCTTTCTGGCATGAGCCATAGTATATGTATAGTCAAATTAAACTGGAGCACGTTTACTTAGTACTAGAGGAGAGCCCTGGGACGCTATGGCTCGATGTTGAGGGATGTTACAAGTTATATTGTATCAATAACGAAGGGGATGGCATACGATTCACATTGGATTAAAGGTCTCAACAATCGAGAGAGTTGTGAAGGAGTTTGACAGATCAGTAGGGGTGAAAACATGCTTGAATCCTTGTCAACATGAATCGGGTGTGCTCAACCCTGTTACTTATTTGACGAGAAAGATGAGGCCTAAGATCCGAGAATGCCTCCTTAGGTGAATAGGTTACATATGGCTGCGAACCACCACGAGGCCGACTAGAAAGGGGGAGGAGTGATCAACGTGGAGGACAAAGAATGACTATGAATTGAATCAATCATTGGAGGATTGCCAACTCGGTTGATCACATGAGAACTGTCCACCTTATCCTCAACAGGACCTTCAGGCCCTAGAATTACAATCCATCCTAAGACCCTCGAAGCAGGGGATTAAGTGAAGTGACATGACCAAAATAAAGCACGATGAACATCATATGAAGATGATGCATTCGATTTTCAGAAAAATCGACTTCTTGGATGAGGAGGTGTCACCACAGATCACTGAAAAAAAGAATAATCTGACTATTGGTGACCATTGTAACAAATGGATCGTACTCTCATGGAGCCAATGAGGGCTTGAACAATCAGTCCTAATTAGAAGAGATAGAGCAATTGATTGTAATGAGAGATAGAGCAATTGACTTCAGATGCCGAAGATAGTCGGACTTTGATTGATTGATTTTCTTAACGGCATTCTGATCGAGTTTTAGTCCTTGGCCATGCAACAATCAGTAAGTATCGTCCTAGAGCGAGCCAAATCTCTCGAATACGAAGGTCATGAAGTTCATGGAAAAAGAGGCAACGACGGCCGAGTTCATCAGGAACGAAGAAGGAAGAAGAGAAGAAGAAAGAAGGAAGTAGACCATCACAAAATCATTCATGGAAAAGAGTCCACATAGCCCAGTAAAATCATTGTAGATTAGAATAGGAAGTGAGATTTTCACAAAAGATAATTGTTTGTATCAAGTTTGATGGAGAAGAGACTAGTTATGTTGGTGAAGAACAAGAGAGTAGAAAATGGTGGGCTGGCCTGTAATTTGAGGAACACCAAATATGGAGCAGCAGAGAAGAGGGAAGTAGAGATAAAAGTGGATGAAATGTTGTTGAGAGGTGATGTAAAATTGAGATTGATAAAAAGGGGAGATGATGCCCAAAGAGCCTGTAGAGAAGAAGAAAAAATTGAAGATATTGGACATTATTGAGATAGTAATTAGAGTGAAGGTAGTGTTGATTTACAATAAGATGTTGAAGAATTTAATGTGTTTTCCTACTCTGAAACCATGTTGATATTTAGACTTGGAAAAAAAAAATAACAACTAAGTGTTGTGGTGGCTCAACCCTAATTAGGGTTGTATGATATGTATTTATAAGAGTAATTAATTACAATAAAGATATAGACAGAAACATAATTACAAAATACCCCATTCTACATATAAACTACATACTAATGCGCTCAACATGCGATTCGCTTAGCAGATGAGTTTTCTACTCTCTCGTTTTGTAGGGCTGGTCTTTGGAAAAACCATGCAAATGCAGCTCTCTCTAGCTACGTTAGTTTAGACTTGCCAAAAATGGGTCATTGATCCATTTTTTAATGCATAGATGACGAGTTGAGTTATTACATGGATTAGCCATATTCAATAAATGAATCATAAATGGGTTCACGACTTATTTAGAATAACACAACTCTTTGGTTCTCTCCTTATTGTTTTTTTTTCCTAACTCGATCTCGTACTCAAGCATTTTGAGCTCTTACCTAGGTTTGAGTATGAGTTATTAAATGTGAAATATTTAAGAAAATGAGTTGAGTCGGGTAAGAGTTGGATATAAGTTACAATAGATAAAATTAGCCTATGTAGATCGGATTGGGTTCGATGGGTTTAGGTTAGTCCAAGGGCATGCATGTAAATGAATCCGAATAAAACCAAGTAGAAAAAGATTAGATACGTTAGCCCAACCTTGTGGCAAATATAGCTGGTGGCTATCCGGAAATAGAATCCTCTGATCATCGCTTCATGTTACGTGGCACGGCTTTTTCAAAGTGAATGAGACTGGTTTTAGTATAGTGTCCATTCGAGCGGACAAGATCTTCCCTTGCGTCAATGTCCTAAAATGCGTGCGAATCGATGGAGAGTTAGGTCTCGAATAATATTTAAATACAGCATATGGTCCAGCCAAAAGGGGTATCTAGGGCTTCCCCATTCCTTACTATAATGCATCTTGACTCGCTTCTCCTAACTACAGAAAATAATAATAATAATAATAAAGCATACCCCTTTCTACTCTTGATCATATGAGAGTCAAAATTTAAGGAACAAATTTTTGACTGATTTTCGGTCTCGACTTGTGAAATACACTAATACTTGCCTCATATGCGGTGATATGAAATCGGTATCATCGGATCAAATTTGCACTCGGTGCATAGATAATACACACGATTCATAACTATTGAATGAGCGACAAATCGATCTATATAGTAGGTCGTATAATAAGATGCAAAAATTAGGTAGCACCTATGGAAACAGAAAACCCAAGCATCGTGCTACAATTACCGAGATCAACAATGTCATTATTATTACATGACTAATTGATCTTTTGTTCCTAATCTTGCAAGAAAATATCTGCAAGGCAGGCACATATATAATTGAGCGCAAGAGCAATGGACGTCACGTCGAGTTTATAATCTCCAGTATCCATGAATGGAAACGTAGATATCATCCACATGGCAGCATCTTCTCCATCGACAGAACCTCTCTCGTCGACTTTCGGGGTTGGTCTGAGGAAAATATTGCTAGATTGCAAGCTTCTTCTTTTATAACGATGGTCGTTGTCGAGAACCTAATAAAGAAATCCTAGGACGATTATCAATGTTTGGCACATTTGTCTCCACTTAGGAGGAGGGATCTGCGCAGCATTTGCTTTCATGGCACCATGACTTTGGGTGATCCAGGAAGCAAGGATCATTCCTGCGTGGATAAGCAGCAATTTAGGTCATTGGTCGCTTCGTGAATCCTGGATTACGTGTCCTAGATACTGTTCAAGTCAAAACCTAACTACAAGATGAACGGTAGAAAATTGCTGGTCTCTATCAGCAATAGACTCTTGAATCTTAGCGTTCCGCCATTTCGCGATAATCCTTAGGGATGATCGAGTGAATGATGACGAAGGATCCCCTCAATGCCTTTGCCTTAACGCTTTCTCCAAGACGATTTATCAAAGTTCGAGCAATCACAAAGCTCTACATGGCGTGTCGCTATATGTACGTGTTCCTCGGGATTACGAAAGATCGGTCGAACATATTCAAGCGACACCATTAGTCTACAATCAAGAGCCAATGCCATTATGCCATAGTTTTGTCCAAAAGTTGCATAAAGTAAATGACGGAATGAGCTGAAGAGACATCATTATGTTGCCAATTCACCATACTATAACTCATAATAGGACAGTTCTCATAGATAAACGTACATCTTTTTCCTATATAGAGAGGGGAAAAGTTAGGCTTCCCCATGATTCGAGCATCTGCACCCAATGGGTTGGGAGCACGTCCGGGTCACTAAGGAATACGAAATCGAGAAGAAAGGAATCATGGAGCCCATTCCTCGGTGTCCTTTATTGCTTGACCTTTTGCCCTTTGAGTTGGAAACTAATGTGGCGATCATGCCAAGTGTCGAGGGTACCAACCACAGTTGTAGGGCATCTACAAGTTTGAGCTAAAGAAGGCATCGCTCTAGAGAGAGAGGAAGAGAGAGAGAGAGGGGGGGGGGGGGGGGGGGGGGGTGGAAGATTAGGTTTTGGGGGTGTGTAATGACAGCCAAGAGAAATGACTAGAGTCACCATGACTTTAGGACCAACAAAGGAGAAATGTAACCACCACTTCTGGGGGAATATCTTCTTATCTGGATGCTCCATTTGAGTACAACTTCCGTTCGAACATAGAACCTTGTCTATCTCTCTCTCTCTCTCTCTCTCTCTTTCGGTGTAGCCGGTAAATCAAAAGGAAGTTCTTTGCTTTGCCACAACGTTCACTGTTCATCAAATGCATCATTAAAGGTTAAGGAAAGATTTTGGGGCGTGGTTTCTACTCGGTGCAATCACTCAAAGCTGGGAAGTAACGAGGAAGTATTTGTTTCGGAATCCCTCGTTCCCGACATGGATGGCTCACTTTCGACAGGACCGAGGAGGAGGACTTCTTGTTTGATGCGCAAAAAACTGACGTGTGACACTTTCAAATACATGAAAATAACGGAGATTGCAGTGACTAGAAGGGTATTCGGAAATTTATAACACAAAAAAGATTGACGATTTCATTATTTTACCGTCATACAATATTAATGAGAGAATAAATACTCGGCATATATATATATATATATATATATATAAGATTGATTTTATTAGTTTACGAAATGATGTGATGGATTCTTGTCATGTGTTTATTATAATCTACTTATCTAATATGCACCAGCAGTTTGTTACTTTATTTTTGATACCTAAAATTGCTCCTTTTATAAAACCAGGTGGCTTAAGAAATTGCAACTTTAAACCTCAAAAAGAGTAGGGCTTCCACATTCAAGCTGTCAGGGACTTCATTTTCTACAAAAGCAGCCAAATAGAATTAAATTACGAGTATCGATTATGTTAGAGTAATTAAATATTAAATCAAAGCCTGTAATATTACATCCATGATAGAGTGTATCGATGAAAAAGTGCAATTGAGATGCACCGTTTGAGAGGCCCCACGAAGAGGTGTGTTTGGAAGGGTACCGTCTTCTTATCCATAAGAAAGTTAAAGATAACTTCCGAGGAGTACGTTACAAGAGATAACGAATAAATAGAAACATACAGAACAAACATACATTCTTTCTCTTCTTCCTCTCTCCCTCTCACAAGAACAAACAAACGAACAAAGGCAAAACATGATTACTTTGAGAATCGATCGCATTTACTTTGTGAAAGGTGAATATCTTCCTCTATGATTATATTCGAACCATCGTGAGTTGAAGATTCGATCGAGGACGCTTTGATGATTTAACGCAGATTCCTAGGCAATTTCGCAATCGTATGTCGATAGAGATTAGTCGTACTTCTCGATGTTAAATTCGCAATCGTATCAGAGTAAGAGATCTTGAATTCAAATCTTTCCAGGCCTCATTCGCCTCCCCAATTTAATAAACCATGCCTTCATGTCCCACAAAATCTTAATGCACTCAGTTTCTCAATACTAGTCCATGCTGCATGCTGCCATTTTCATCAGCTTCAACCCTAAATGCAGCTTCATGTCCCGTACAAGCTCTGGTATTATCATCATTCATCCGAAGCGGGACAGAGATTTCGGGTTCACGAGAGAGCATGAAGATGGAAAGAGAGAGAGAAAAAAATTAAGGGATCAACTTATATTAGAGAATATCCGCAGTTAAATAAACGAATAAAAACTTAACAAATATGATTCGATAGAATAGCTAATCTCTTTAAACGAGTGCTCAACCGAAAGTTAGAGATTCTTTTACATTCGCCCCATGTGCAGAAGGAGTTGAATATGTATTCTGGTCTTGTGTTGATATAATCTTCTTGACTTGGATCCTTTAGGTCGATGTCATGTTTACCTACCGTTTGTAGATAAGTCGGGCTTTCTGGCGACATATCGCCGTTATCTGCTAGATTGCTTTCTAGATTTAGTGATGCGTTCACACGTCAGATTGTGATGTTATTGGTCACAAAATCTTAATTTCTGTATTCTTGGCAATCTTTTAGAACTAGGAAGAAGCTTTTCTGCCCTTTTTTTTTTTTTTTGGTGGGTAGACAGGGGGATCTACAGTACTCAAACCAGAAACCATACACAGTTTCAACCACAGCACAGGGAACTGAAGTACGAACCAAGTTCTTCAAATGGATTTCCTTGTCATTCGTAATATTTTTCTGGATAAACATTATCTAGATTTGGAGTGTGTGCTGAAGACTCCTCCAAGAGAATATGTCAAGGGTCTCGTTTATTATGCACACATTTCGTTTCTGGTTTGCTACACCAGACTAGGCACAATGAAAGTTGAAATCGTCCTTGTATTGCCTTGTGGTTTGGTATTTCGACTAAAGTTTCAGATTTCAAGGTGAGGGAAGAAGTGTTTACGGTCATATCGTGTCCGGTAGTCACCGAAAGGGGTCAATAGTCCCAGATTTTTGCCATGGAGGGATCATTACCGTTAGCAACAAGATCGCCAATTCATGTTACTGAAAGGCTTGCGAGCATCTTTTAAAATAGTCCGTCTTTTCCAACGTCATAGGGTACATACTTTCCTCCACAGAATCATCTCTAGCTCGTTCTGAAGCCGGACACAGTCACTTTACCATATGGTGAATGCTTCGGTTGGCCTCACGAGCAATTTGACTAGCTCAATATTGTGCTCGGATAATTAGACCGATGCAACGATGAAGAGAAGCGGATCATGCATGAAGCAGGCCGTCGTAATTCTTACCAGCATTTAGCTACAAAGAATGAATAAAGGAAATGCTTCTGCTTGCAGTTATATGAAGGGGGGGACTCCTAATGCTACGATACAGGTTGCTAATGAAAATTCAGAGGACAGAAACGAGGACCTTAAAATGGTGTGTCAGTTTAGCCCCCTTTCGCTTCAAGGAACAGCTACTTAAAAAAAAAAAAAAAATCTTTTGCCTGAACATATTCAAATGGATTACTACTCGTTGGTGATGCCTTGGTGGCCTCCCGGATTAGATAGATGCCCCAAAAAAAGGCAATGCGTCGAGAAGCCTCGTTTCCTCTTCCGAGCATATTGTCTAGAGTTTAGCCGATCTGACAGATGTGGCCAGATTGACGAGTTCTCTCCTCAAGATCTTCCCTGCCGGAGATTTTGGGATGCTACTGATGAAAGCTACCCGCCGTATCTTCTTGTATGGAGCAACCTGCAACGAATACTCAAAGTGATAATTTGGATCCGCAAAAATAGCTGTCAACTCTCTAGTTTACAATTGGGGCTAAAATTCCGTATTCCTGGTATACATTCCAAAGAACTGTCGGAACTATGGTTCTGAGGAGTCAAACCAATTGAACAAAAAGAAGACCATCATTAAATGACCCACAAGGTATGCTAGCACATAGATTTCAATAGCATGCACAAATTATGAACAGATGAACTTGTATGCATGAGATGGAATGAGTGGAAGGTCCTGTGTGTGCTTTCAGCCGAATAGTTCTGCACAACTCCAGGAACATCTAAGTGGAGAGGAAGAGGCACTCCTCAAATGGGAGGTCACTTTTCTTATTTTACCATCTCTATGCGGAATCTGCTTCCTATCATGTTATCTAGCTAGGTAACAGACCCCGGAGACTAAGTCGTGATTCTTTTGTAGCACAGAGCATATGATACAGCAACTCGGTGCAAATTAATGCATATACATACATCATCTTAAAGACTAAAGGCGCCCTTGCTTTATGTTTAGAAACAGTCATCTCCCTGCTTTGTGGGGAGAGGAAAAGTACACTAACTGAGTGGATTCCGAAAAATACCTGTTTAGCAATGAAGTCCATAACCTGAGATTCACTAATGTTGCTTCCAGGTTTTCTAACCACAAAAGCCATGGGAATCTGCCCTGCTTCTTCATCAGGATAACTGCTTCCACATAATCCCAGAACACAGAAAAAGTGGGTCAACAAAAGCAAACATATCACTACTGTGCAGTTATGAAAAGGCAAGAAGACAGACGGTCCAGGAAAAACTGATAAACATGTTTTCTAACAGAAATTTGACTGAAATGCCCATATTTAAATGATGTATCATCCTCAATCAGCAATAGTCTCTTGAAAAATGCAGAGCACATCCCACTAAGAGAAGCAAAAAAAAAAATTTAAGGGTGTGGGAAAAGTTTGAGATAGAACCCGGGAATTCATACGAATCTACAATGATTTAAAAACTAAAAGGAGATATGAGTTCTGACTCCTGCAGAAAGTAATTTGAGCTATAAGAAAAAAAAAACTAAGGAAGTGAAGATGCATACGGAATCACAGCAGCATCTGTAATATCAGGGTTAGAGTGAAGAGATGTTCCAACTCAGCAGGAGCCAACTGAAAGATGCATGCCATCATCCTTCACCAGTTGATGAGAAAAGTAAACAGAAGACAAGCCAAAAACCATCCAGTGAAAATGCCATATCGAACTAGTCACCTGATATCCTTGTATTTAATCAACTCCTTCAGTCTGTCCACAAGAACAAGAACCCCTTGGAGTCAATATAGCAAAGGTCACCAGTCCTCAACCAACCATCCGAGTCAACTGTCTCGGCAGTTGCCTTGTCATCCCCTACATAACCTGCAGCACCAGTAACCTATTTTAGCACCATTCTAATCTAGGGACTTCAGATAATTTCTAATCAATGGATTAAGGAGCAAAATTTGTTAATGATAAAGGATAAACAATAGTCGAAAGGCAGTAATAATACTCCCCAGCAATTATATTTGCATAGCACATGTCTAATGCAGCTACCTTTCAGCAAGCAGTATGAATTCCTGTTCACAAGGGAAACTAGCATCTGGCCACCATAGATTCATTTACCATTGTTTCCATCATGAATCAACCAATTGGCCCAGTATTGGCTGTTACAATTACTAATCCTCAGAATTTTGATCCACAATGACAAAAAGGTGCAAAATGTGAAGAGGTGAAATGTACTAAGAAATATGCTGTTAAAGGAAGATGTGTCCAAAGAAGCAACGACGAAAAACTGTGATTATATAGAGTCCTGAGATCAACAGCAGATCAATTATCATCCCACCCAGAAAAAGAGCCAGTCATTTGATGCTAGGCAAGATGCACGAAACTGATGGAGAATCTTTGATCACAAGTGTCAAACCAAAAGCAACGGAAGGTGTTATTTCCACACAATCAATAAAAGCTCCTAATTATTCCCAATCCTTACCTTTCATGAAGTTGGGCCTCGTAGCCATAGCTCTCCTCTCTGACCAGGAGGCAGGGCATCCCCAGTGGTAGGATCAACTATCTTTGCTTCCATATTTTCAGCTATGCGACCGACAGAACCATGGTGGTTTGCCTCATCAGGCCCCAATGTCCTAGTTGCCCCTCCACAAGTCTCTGTCAGACCATATCCTATTACCACGATGAGAGTTTTGACCCTTTGAGTTAGAAATCTGAGTAAGATTTGTAGGACTATAGTTTTTCACCATTACAAACCCATAATAGAAGAAGAAGAACAGTTTGATATCTCAAATCTAACCAGAGCTGAAACAGAGTTTGATAGTTTCCCAGACTAGTAGGTGCATGCCGCCATTTGCTAGTAGTGAAAAAAGTACTAGTATGAGATTTCTTGTTTGACAGATGAGTAGAAAGTTAGAGCTTAATAAACATTATTGCTCAAAGAAATTTGTTTTAACCACATTGCAACCAATAATTATGTAAACGTTTGGCCAATCATTGGAATTATAAGAAAAATAAGTTGAAGAACACTATGTGTATATCTACAATGATCCAACCCGACCACGGGGGCCTAAGTTCCAAAGGAAGCAACAAACTCGCCAACGTGGTTAAACTGTTTCACAAATTTCAAGTGTTGAATCAATCGCATTACATTGGACTCAGGATCTAATAATGCACCCCTTGCCGCTATGCCCACTCATAGGACCACGGTGCAAGAGGAAGGTGCTCATGCCGGCCCCCACCGTCCCCAAAAAGAGCAGTCAAAGCTGACAATTGTGGCTCTTCTCCATTTATCACATGCAGAATCCCATTTCATACGATTCAGCCGTCGGCTCAAATGAAGAGAGGTCGCCGGTGCCGGGTCAATGTCTAAGCAGTTCAAAACCCGGAATCACGAGAGTTCACATTCAAAATTGAACACATCGATCATTAGTTTAATCAGGCACCCTCTCAGGGTTTGTTGCCGACTACTAGCATTCGACCAGGTATTATTTTATTAGATTAGTCAAAAAGCCAGTAGACGACAATGGGGTGTTACCTAAATCGTTCAACCAGCTCTAGAAGCCAATCATTTTCAAGATAAACACCGTCACCACTGCCAGTTTGGATAAACAATTGAGCATTGACGAAAGCGCGTCACTTTTGATTTTGATTGACCCTACCGAATGTCCTGTCGGAGTTTTGTTCGCGGATAATAAAGATAAATTAACCTGGACGATCTCCACGTGGGGGAACTTCTGTTCTGAAACCGGTCAGCGACCTCTTCCCGAGCGGGCGCCGCCGCACCCTAGCCCCCGGAGCGAGCTCAGATCGTACTTTCCCGTGATCTCCGACTTCACAAACGCCACGATCAGCGGCGGAGACACCGGCATGTACGTCACCCGTACTTCTCGATCGCTCCTAACATCGCCACGAAAGTCGAACTTATCCATCAGGACCGCCGTCTCCCCGAGCGCGAACGCCCTGACCAGCATGAAGAACCCGAACACGTGAAACAGAGGCAACGTGAAGAGCGACACGGGGTGCGGCTCCGACTCGTCTCGCTCCGTCTGCAGGTGATAAAACCCCGCGAGCAGCGCAATCAGATTGCGGTGAGTCAGCAGACTCCTTTGACTCTGCCCGTCGTGCCCGACGAGAACAGGATGGCCGCCGAATCGGACTGCGCGACCCGGTTCGGAGGCATAGCCTCCGCCACGGGACCGTCGCCACTCGAGCCGTACCCAGTCAGCATGGAATCGAACTCGGGCGAGTCGACGAGGACGGTGCCGCGCGGGACCCTAGGGAGATTGGGAGCGATCTGCGAGGTGGAGAAGGCGATGGCGGGGCCGGCAGAGGCGGAACTGGTGGGCGATCTCGGAGGGAGAGCTGAGAGGATTGGCGGGGAGATGACGACGCCGATGGAGAGGAGGGAGAAGTAGATGACGGGGACATGCAAGGAGGGAGGGGCGAGGATGAACGCGACGTCGCCCTTGGAGAGGAGAAGCGGGATGGAGGGAGAAGGCGAGGATCGACGCGCGGAGGAAGTCGGGGTAGGAGAGGCGGTGGCGGAGGGGGCGTGGACGAGGAAGGTGGAGGAGGGGAAGAGGAGGAGGGGGGAGGAGCGAGAGGGCGTAGTGGGAGACGGAAAGGGGTTTGGGAGGGGGGAGGGAGAGGGACGTGGGGGCGAAGGCTGTGGAAGGTCCTGGTGGCGGAGCACTAGCCGCTGTCGGGGTCGACGGCGGAGGAGTTGCCGGAGGCGCTGGCTGGGTCGGCCATGGGAATGGTGAAGGAGACGGGAGAGGAGTGGGACTGCGCTGGTTTTGGATTGCGCCTCTCCTGTTAAAATACTGCTGGAAAGCCAGAAGAGTCTGAGGACGTGCCTGCATTGATGTTGAAATGTCACGTCTGTTTTGTAAAAACATGACGTCAATGATTTTTCCGAGATCATGACCCGCAATAATATGAACTGTATAGGAGAAATTTCACATCGCAATATTAACATAATCTAAAGCATTAATATATTTAAATTGATTCAAAATTTATTGATTTAAACTTTTAAATAAATATGAATTCAAGTTATACAGCTCATGTTATCCTTTATTAATTCAAATTCAAAGATAACGTGGATACTAACATTACTCGTACCAAATGTCTAAATTTCACATTAAATAAATTAAAAGTTCAAGAATAATTTAGAAATCACTTTGAATAAATCAAGAGAGGACATTGCGTATTGTGTCATGATTCAAGGATCATTTGTGTTGTTTTTCCTTAACGAAAATATTCGCCTAACTTGCCCAATTGGGCAAGGTGAGAGAAATTTGCAAAAAATGCAAAAAAAAGTTCACACCCAAGTCAGCTTTAATTAAAACAAAACACCCCCATTCACCAAAAAAAGAAAATCAACTTTAAAATTTGGTAAAGGGATTGGTGTGGGGTGCTAATATAATGTTGTGGGATTTTGCGCTGCAGAGCAAAAAAGTTAAGTGTAAGACAAACAAGAGAAGAAGAAGAAGAATGAGGTGTGGGGCGCTATACCATGAGTGCGGGATTTGTGCTGTAGAGCAAAAGTCAAGTGTAAGACAAATGAAGAAGAACAAGAAGAAGTGGGGCGCTAATACCATGAGTGCGGGATTTCGCGTTATAGAGCAAACAAGTGTAAGACAACGACGTAAGTCATCTTTAAGAAAACAATGAAGTCCACTTTGGCAATTTTTAATGGCGTGTGAAGTTTATATCAACTACACATATATGCCACAAACCCTAATCGCCAACCTCCTCTCCTCTTTCCCTCACTTCTTTCTTTCTTTCATCTCCATAGAAGAGGGGGGTGGGGGTGGTAGATCTCGGCCTCCCCTTCCCTCTATTTGGTTAATTGATTTGTTTCTTTTACTTGCATTCCTTGTATTTGTGGAGCCTTTTCTGATTTTGATTTAATCTAGATCTAGAAATTTCTCTCCCATTTAAGGGAGATTTTATCCCAATCTAATTTATTTTGGGATTTTTTGCGTGTATATTTTTGAAGTTTTGCTTCTCTTAGATTTCATTAGTATACAAGTCCAGATTCAAAAGGATATTAGAGGAGTTTTGTGAAGGTTTCGCTTTTACCGTTATATTTGTGCTCGTTCAACTTTTTTGTTCTGTATGGCGAAGTATTGGGGACGCCAAATTTAGACGGGACTTCCGAAAGGCAAAACGTAGCAACAAATAAAGATCTTAACGATTGTGCTCATTACTGAAGACAGATTTGGTAATCGACGATCGATTTTGATTTGAAGAAGTCATACGTTTGATCTTTAGGGCTCGCATGGTAATACTTCCGAACCAAAATTTTTGCTCCAAAAGTCTTTTTGGAGTGGAAATTCATTTGGTAGTGCAACTTCTAAAATAGAAATTCGTTTAGTTACGCAACTTTATTTTTCTACTTTTAAAACAATTTTTTGCTTCAGAAGTTATTTTTTAGCAACTTTGGAAGGAAAAAAATTACTTCTCAACAGAAGTTAAAATCAAAAAAAGAGATAATCTGCCACCAGTGACTGTTATTCACAAAAATTTTATAGTGGACCGAGCAATCTCATAAAGACACAATTATACTATTGTTGTTGCTGTCTTTGAACTTCTCAAGCTATTTGTCTTGTTTTTTAGATTCTTGAAAGCAAGAAAATTTGATGTTGAGAAGGCAAAATAAATTATGTTTCTGTTTATCGATATTTTTTCACATTTTTCAAAGCACTATGTAGGGCTTGTGAATATCTTTTCAGATGCACTCACTTGAAATTTCTCTATAGATTCTCAACAAGTACCATACCAAATTGTTAGAAAGAATCGTTGCTTGTCATAGACCAACTCGTCCAATGGCATGGTTACCGAATGTATTATGATGCACCTCTGAACTAAAGACGGTTTATATGCTATGTCCATTGTGACATAAACCACGTTGGAGTCATATGTGAGGAAGCACCGGAACGACCCATGTTTTTAGTATGGATATATCAGCCTAGCTATCGTATTTTAATATAATTTTTCCCATAAAATTGGTCATCATATGCATAGAATAACCAAATGACAAATTATACGTAAATCTATTAGTGTTTATATTTCACTTTTTTGGAATAACATGCATTTTATGTTAGGATCAACAATTTTCGTAGAAGATTTTGTGTTAATAATATCTCGGAGGTAGAAATTTTCAACCGTTACCAAATTAATTCTATTCCATAAGTATAAAATTTCTCATATTATCAATGCTTTTCTATGTCAGAAAATTAACTTCAGAGCAGAGTAAATATCGACTTTTACTAGAAAAACAAAAGTAGAAAAATCGACTTTTGATGAGAAGTTGATTTCGGAAGTAAACGTGTTTGCCATGCGCGACCTTATATTTGAATCGTCATATTATTTAACTCATTAATTAGTGTCAATTTAGAAACCGGCGGCATTACTTTTTATGCTTACGTGGATTGTGAGGCCGTCGGATAAAAATGAGTGCGTGCTACTTTTCCGGGAATTTCCCATGATAAAAGGACAATAGAAGCAAAGCCGAAAAGGATCACGTCGTAGATGATGGCTATTTGCGGCTAAGTATGGTTCTCGTGAATTATCACTTATAAAAAAGTACATCATGGTTCCACCCCTCCAACGTTAATTAAACTACTTTGGTCCGCTATTTAACCTTTTCTTGAAGTGATACACGCCCCTTCCTCGTCTTACGAGATGAAGTATGACTAAATTAACCAACATATGGCTCACATTTATCGAAATGAGATGAAAATTTGATGAGTTGGATGGTGCGATGGAATACTACATCTGTTAATCTTGGTGCCGATATTATCCGCCATGAACGGGAACCATTTTGTGTTAGAATTTAGCGTCGAGGAATTACGAATACACCTTAAAGATTTTGCAACAGGTGTAGGATTTATGGGTCGTAAATCGCCGGAGAAGGCCGCGGCCTACATGACGTAACTAATAGTTAGTGGAGCCTAGTAATTCGATTTATCACTTCTTGTCATAACACTAGGAGCCAGGCACGACCCATTGTACTCCTTATACTATTTTAAGTACGTCGATTGTATGTTATATAGACCACATTGTTCTCGTAGTAAGGGTTCGCTAGAAAACAAAAAACATTAGTTGTCCCTTCTTTTTGCAATCCTTTGTCTTCCGTCTATCATCTCCTTGAATGCAACCACTGTTCCTAGAATTTGTACAGTTCCTTACCATTTACTATCTGGTCTCAGATTAGCAATACCATATCAAAGGAAAAAATAATCGAAATCAATTGTATTGGAAAAAAAA
>JAGVVM010009720.1:0-15608 GCA_019149425.1 Psidium friedrichsthalianum | reverse complement strand
GCAAGCTAGCTTTAAACACATGCATTTTGCTCACGATTATTCACATGGGCACATATCTCACATTAAAATACATCGAACATGATAACCAAGCATAGCATGGCACAAAAACTCACATTTCAAGACCCGGTTTCCATTCTAAGTCGTCTAGGCTTGAGGACAAATAATTTGGCACACATGACAAGTCCTAGAGTCCACAAAAAGACTATTTTACCCCCATGACCAGCAGCAAATCACCGACAATTGACACCCAAGAAATCAATTTTTCACCATACAACTTATCTTAGCTCAAGACCCTAGCATATCCGACATTTTAAATCAAGTTTAGAGGCGTTGCTCACCCTTAATTCAAGCTCGGGAATGGCAAGATGGTCTCAACTTCGATGGATAGCCGTCGATGGTGAGCAATAGTGGCTGGACATCGTACGACCGCAGCTTGGCTGAGCGCGGAGAGTCACGCGACTGAGCTCGTGCGACGCAGTGGCTTGAGCAGCGACAGCGTAATAACGGTGGATGCAGCTGGAGTAGCAACACGGCTTGGCTGGCGCGTGATGCGGCTGAACCGAGCAGTGGCCGAGCTGGGGCGGAGGGTCGCTGGAGCTCACGGCAGGAGAGGACCAACAGCAAATCGAGAGAACCAAGCATACGCAGTAGTAGAACGCAACAAAGTTGGAGCAGATATCAACGAAGACAGTAACAGCAATGGATTCCAGCAATTGAGCGAAGTGGTAGCAGCAGCCGCCAAAAAGGAAAGATGATAGTAGCCATAGAAGTGACAGAGGCAATAGCAACAACAGTGGTGGGAGGAGGAAGAAGCAGTAAACAGAGAGAAGCTCTAGTGACCAAGCAGAAGAAGATCTAGCAGCTACCGACCAAGTCCTCGAAGAAGAAGAAGAAAGAAGGCAGCAGCAGTACGCAGCGAGCAGAAGACCGAGCAGCTGCAGAATACGCCAGCCGAGAGGAGCAGCAGAAGTAAAAGAAGACAGTAGCAGGTCCGTGAGCAGAAGGAGCAGCAGCTGGGGATGAAGAAGAAGTAGCCAAGGAAAAAGCAACAGCAGCAGCTCACGTCCCTGAGGAGGCTAGAGGGCAAACTGGAGGATGAAGCAGAAGCAGCACGAGCAAACAACCAAGCAACGAGGTCAGGCGTAGCCGCAGTTCAGAAGCAGCTGAGAAAATGGAGCACCAGTAGCAAGGTTCTCATGTGAACAGCAAGTACAGAAAGTTGGTGACTTCAATCATGAGAATTTGTCTTACTTGCGTGGGAAAGGGGAGTGGACAGTCGCATGGTAAATGGGGCTCAGCATCGATAGAAAGAAAGAGAGAAAAAGTAGGGGGCACGTGGGTTATTGGGGTGAGGCTTCAGCCGAAGATTGGAGAAGGAAAATGGTAGAGTGCACGTGTGTTCTTGGGGAAGAAACATCCAACGGTAAAGGAGGAAAAGACAGAAAAAGGGTCCACAATTCTTAGATTTTCTTGTCCTTTACTCGATACATTTGAGGATAAAAAGGGAAATTAATGAATTTAGGACAGGGTGGAAATTTTACACAATGGATGGTTTATTTTTTTCGAGTTTACGGGATGAGTATTTGGACTCAATTGGGGTTCGACGCAAATGAGAAATTTCTCGGCGCGAATGAAAATTTTCTTTCGACACGATCAACGAAAATCAATTTCGGGCCGACGCTCCAACTAATATATTTTCGCATCCGAAAATTGATCCTTTTCCCGAGAAAATCCGAATTTCATTATAATTTCGGATTTTGAATTTTCAAGACGTCACAAAAAAAAATATTCATAAAATAAAATTGATAAGATATGTAAAGAACACATACCCAAATTAAAAGAATATGGATAACAAGCTTAATAAATTAGGCCCCGTTCGGCCAATTTTTTTTTTAATTTCGTATTTTTTATGTGTTTTTAATAATTTTATAGTTATATAAATTTGTAAATATAATTTTTTTCCTTTTGAAGCTTCTTTTTATAACATAATTATCAATAATTAATTCAAATTTTATTAATATGCATGTAATTAATTTATTGAGTATGTGAATAATTAATAAAAAAATTCAGGAGGCCAGTGCGGTAGTTTTTTTTTAATTTCATATTTTTTTACTTTTTTTTATAATTTAATATTTAAATTAATTTTAAATATAATTATTTCCTTTTGAAGCTTATTTTATAACATAATTATCAATAATTATTTAAAAAAATTTATGAAGTTATATGTAACTAATTTATTTATTATGTAAATAATTAATAAAAATGCAAAAATATGAAATTAAAAAAAGCTGTTGCACTAGCCCAATGAATTTTTTTATCAATTATTTACATAGTAAATGAATTAATTACATATATCTTAGTAAAATTTTCAAATAACTATTGATGATTATGTTATGCAAATAAGCTTCAGAAGAAAAAGATAATTATATTTACAAACTTATATAAATATAAATTTTATAAAAATAAAATAAATAAATGAATATGAAATTAAAAATGTTGCCGCATCTATCCCTCGTGAATTTTTTTATTATTTGTTCACATAGTAAATAAATTAATTACATGTATCTTAATAAAATTATCAATTAATTATTGATAATTATTTCATTAAAATAAGCTTCAAAAGAAAAATTTATATTTACAACTTATATAAATATAAAATAAAAATAAAAATATATATCAAATTAAAAAAATGCTGCCACATTGACCCTGTGAATATTGTTTTATTATTTATTTACATAGTAAATAAATTAACTATATATCTTAACAAAATTTTCAATTAATTATTTGATAATTATGTCATTAAATATATTTACAAAGTTATATAAATATAAATATTATAATATAAAATAAATAAAATAAAATAAAAAATATGAAATTACAAAAAATGCTGCCATGCCAGCCCCATGAATATTTTTTTTATTAATTATGTACGTAGTAAATAAATAAATTACATATATTTTAATGAAATTTTGAATTAATTATTGATAATTATGTTATTAAAATAAGCTTCAAAAAATACATTTACAAAATTATATAAATATATATGTCATAAATATAAAATAAATATATAAAAATTAAATAAATGAAATTAAAAAATGCTGTTGCATCGGCCCCGTGAATTTTTTACTAATTATTTACACAATAAGTAAATTAATTACATATATCTTAATAAAATTTGCAATTAATTATTAATAATTATATTATAAAAATAAGCTTCAAAATAAAAAAATTCTATTTACAAATTTATATAAATATAATTGTTATAAATATAAAAATAAAAATATGTAAAGTAAAAAATATGAAATTAAAAAAATTTTGCCGCACCAGCCCCTTGAATAATTTTTACTAATTATTTACATAGTAAATAATTTAATTACATATCTCTTAATAAAATTTGCAATTAATTATTGATAATTTTGTTAAAAAATAAGTTTCAAAAGGAAAAAATTATATTTACAAATTTATATAACTATAAAATTATTAAAAACACGTAAAAAATATGAAATTTAAAAAAAATAAGGCCGCATAGGCCCCGTGCGGCCATACTAATTTATTAAGCTTGTATCCATATTCTTTTAATTTGGATATGTGATCTTTACATATTTTATCAATTTTATTTTATGAATATTTTTTATTATTTATTTACATACTAAATGAAATAATTACATACATCTGAATAAAATTTTTAATTAATTATTGATAATTAAGTTATAAAAATAAGTCTTAAAATAAAAAAATTACATTTAAAAAGTTATATAAATATAAATATAATTGAAATCACATAAAAAAACAAAAAAAAAAGCTTGCTAGCGGCACGGGCCATGCGACACTCCAAGTGCCGCGCGGGTCCTAATCTTATAAATACTTTTTTTTAACCCTATTTTTGTAATTTTTTTATTTTTAACTTAATTTCGAAAAAACCCCGGAGGAATTCGTCTCATTTACAAATCAGTAAACAATGGAGGTATTCGTCAATAGCCATGGAAGAGCAATAAATGAAACAGAGATAGGAGGTGGAGATAAATTTGGCGATGGGACATGTCCTTTTTTTTGGGTCCAAGATGGGACTTCGCCTTAAATAAGGGAGGGAAAGGCGAATGCATTTTTGTCAATCTCCCCTCCTCCTTTCTTGCTCTTTCTCTCCTCAATATTGTAACAAAGGACAAAGTGTCCAGGCCCGTCCTAATCCTCGCCAGATCCTCGTCCTTTCTTTCTCGTACTTGCTACAAAATTATCTGAGGATATTATCCTCCAGCAATCTGCCCTCCTGCCTGTCCTTTTATGCAGTCTTTGTCGTGATTGACCTCTCCAAGATGTCCACTCTATGGTGCTGCACATGGTAGAGGTGGCCACGGGCCGGTTCCGGCCCGGAACCGGCCCGGGTCAAACCCGGAACCGGCCCGGTCAATGGGCCGGTTCATTGTGAACCAGAACCGGCTCGTATGGCGCGGGTCGGTTTCGAGTTGCGAAATTTAAAAACCGGCCCGGAACCGGCGGTTCCGGGCCGGTTCGGAACCGCGGTTCCAAACCGGCCCGATAGCCGTTTGGAAACGGCTATCTATGGTCAACCAAACGGCTAAGCCGTTTGGTTGACCAACGGCTATATAGCCGTTCAGTGGAACGGCTATATAGCAGTTCTTTTTTTTTTTTTTAAATAATTTTTAAATAATTTTTTTAAAATTCTTTTAAAAAAACATAATCATTATAAATACCCATCTTCACTCTTCATTTTTCCTCACAACTTCTCTCAACTCTCAAGTCTCAAATTCTCTCATTTCTCAAATTCGCTCAAATTCTCTCAAATTCGCTCAAATTCGCTCAATTTCTTCCGCTCAATTCTCTTAAAAAATGGCTAGTGGAAGAGGAAAGAGCCTGATGATTCCCGAAGAATCCAATTATTCTCATGATCCTCGTGAGTATGCACATTGGGGATACGATGACGAAGATGATATCAACGTTATTCCTAATGTCGAGCACATCCCGACGCAAGAAAGTCTACAACCAACTACCAATACCGAAGAAGCATCAACAACAAAAGAAATGAGTCGAGGGGGTGCATCCATCATATGGCAACACTTCACCAAGCAACATTTAGAAGGTAACGACTACAATGTCATATGTAACCATTGCAAAAAAGTATACAGGTTTACAACTGGAAGCGGCTATGGAACATATCGTCGACATTTGGCGTCAAAACATCCAACGGAATTCGGGATCGACACGAGGCAACAACAAATTCCCAAGTTTGTCGATTCTAACACTTCTAATTTATTTCGTTACGATAGAAATAATTATGAGGAAGAACTTGCTAAATTTACTGCCGTTGAACATTTAGCGTTTAATTTTGGTGAAAAATTTGGTTTTAATACTTTTGTACAAAATGCATGTACTCCACAAGCAAACCCGTTTCGAGAAATACGGTTAAACGCCAAATGTTTAAACTTTATAAAAAAGGAAAAGATGATTTGAGAAATTTTTTGCATTTTTCATGGACGTGTGCATATAGGTAGCGACATTTGGAGTGATCCTTGGCAAACTAATTATTATATGGGTATTACATGTCATTGGATAGATGATGAATGGAACATTCAAAAAGAATTATTGCATTTCGAGTTTTTGATGAATCGCATACGGCACATAATATTTATAGAATAATTAAGCAAGTTTTAGAAGAATATTTATTGGTTAATAAAATTTTTTCAATTGGTTTTGATAATGCCGCGTCAAATACTGCTTCTATTCGCGAGTTAGAAACAATTGTAAACCCGCTTTTAGTGGAAATTTTTTTTCACATTAGATGTGCTTGCCATGTTTTAAATTTATGCGTACAAGATGGTTTACGAATTCTTGAAAATGCTCTTCGTCCAATAAAAACAGCAATTACATATTTATGGAAACATTCCCAAGTTATGAGAGAATGGTGTAGATTTTGTAAACAAAATGGAAAAAAACCAAAAAAATTTCCAAGAGATGTTCCACATCGTTGGAATTCTACATACAAGTTGCTTAATCAATCTTTTTCATATAAAGAATTATTATGTACATTTTTTGCGAATTATGTTCCTCAAAGTAATTTATACCCACAAGAGTGGGATATTTGCAAAGAATTTTAGATTTGTTAAAAGTTTTTAATAATGCAACTTATACTTTATCCGGTGTTTATTATCCTACTACACATTTATTTTTAACAGAATGTCCAAATATTGTTGATATTTTTCAAGAAAATGAAGGCGATAATCAATTAGGTCCAACTATTATAGCAATGCGAACGAAATGGATGCAATATTATACCAAAATTCCTATTATCTATTTGGTTGCTTGTGTTTTGGATCCACGTACGAAAATGGAGGGCTTACTTGATGATTTGAATTCATACTATGAGTGTTTACATTTGATTGAAACCGTAATATTAGAGATATAGAAAAAGAAGTTAAAGATATAATAGTAGAATTGTATAATGATTTTTGTAATAGATATAATATAGTTGGTGATAGTGGAACTTCTTCCCAAGTAGTGGCATGCAGGTAAGCACCTAGGTAGAGGGTCTAGAAATCTAATAAATAGACAAAAAAGACAAAAGGGAATAATGGGAAATATTTCTGAAATAGAAATTTATTAACTACTGAATTTGAGTTTCCTCAATCAGACGGCATTGATTTTCAAATTCTAAAGTGGTGGAATAATCATTCAACTCAATTTCCAGTATTAGCTCACATTACAAAAGAGATTTTAGCAACCCCTTACTCAACTGTTGCGGTTGAACAAGCTTTAGTATTGGAGGTAATATTTTGGATTATCGACGTTCGGATTATTTCCGGATTCAGTTGAAGTTCAAATTTGTGTTGATGATTGACAAGGCGGCATATCGACAACAAGAAATGGATCGCAACAACGAATCCGAATTCTTCAATGATGATATACCACCGCCACGGGTAGCGACGATTGATGATGAGGTAAGTATGGGGTTATCAAAGGTAAAGAACTACATGGCTTTGATTCTTCTATCTCCAAGATATATGTAGGCGCTTAATGATAATTCATTAAGTTCAAGGCCTTTCTTCCCTCCCTTTTCTTTTTCCCCGATCCATAAATTTGATTACAATTTGTATTTAAATTTTTTTTATTTCTTAAAGTTTTATTGAAAATCGGTTTGAACCGGACGGAACCGCGGTTCGGTTACGGTTCGGAACCGCCGGAACCGGAACCGGCCCTTGAACCGGCCCGAACCGCCGGTTCATGAAACCGGAACCGGAACCTGAAGGCGGTTCCGGTTCCGGAACCGCCTTCTTCCGGTTCATGAACCGGCGGTTCGGGCCGGTTCAAGGGCCGGTTCCGGTTCCGGCGGTTCCGACCCGTAACCGAACGGCGGTTCCGTCCGGTTCAAACCGATTTTCAAATAAAACTTTAAGAAATAAAAAAAATTTAAATACAAATGTAATCAAATTTATGGATCGGGGAAAAAGAAAAGGGAGGGAAGAAAGGCCTTGAACTTAATGAATTATCATTAAGCGCCTACATATATTCTTGGAGATAGAAGAATCAAAGCCCATGTAGTTCTTTTACCTTTGATAACCCCATACTTACCTCATCATCAATCGTCGCTACCCGTGGCGGTGGTATATTCATCATTGAAGAATTCGGATTCGTTGTTGCGATCCATTTCTTGTTGTCGATATGCCGCCTTGTCAATCATCAACACAATTTGAACTTCAACTGAATCCGGAAATAATCTCGAACGTCGATAATCCAAAATATTACCTCCAATACTAATGCTTGTTCAACCGCAACAGTTGAGTAAGGGGTTGCTAAAATCTCTTTTGTAATGTGAGCTAATACTGGAAATTGAGTTGAATGATTATTCCACCACTTTAGAATTTGAAAATCAATGCCGTCTGATTGAGGAAACTCAAATTCAGTAGTTAATAAATTTCTATTTCAGAAATATTTCCCATTATTCCCTTTTGTCTTTTTTGTCTATTTATTAGATTTCTAGACCCTCTACCTAGGTGCTTACCTTGCATGCCACTAACTTGGGAAGAAGTTCCACTATCACCAACTATATTATATCTATTACAAAAATCATTATACAATTCTACTATTATATCTTTAACTTCTTTTTCTATATCTCTAATATTTACGGTTTCAATCAAATGTAAACACTCATAGTATGAATTCAAATCATCAAGTAAGCCCTCCATTTTCGTACGTGGATCCAAAACACAAGCAACCAAATAGATAATAGGAATTTTGGTATAATATTGCATCCATTTCGTTCGCATTGCTATAATAGTTGGACCTAATTGATTATCGCCTTCATTTTCTTGAAAAATATCAACAATATTTGGACATTCTGTTAAAATAAATGTGTAGTAGGATAATAAACACCGGATAAAGTATAAGTTGCATTATTAAAAACTTTTAACAAATCTAAAATTCTTTTGCAAATATCCCACTCTTGTGGGTATAAATTACTTTGAGGAACATAATTCGCAAAAAATGTACATAATAATTCTTTATATGAAAAAGATTGATTAAGCAACTTGTATGTAGAATTCCAACGATGTGGAACATCTCTTGGAAATTTTTTTGGTTTTTTCCATTTTGTTTACAAAATCTACACCATTCTCTCATAACTTGGGAATGTTTCCATAAATATGTAATTGCTGTTTTTATTGGACGAAGAGCATTTTCAAGAATTCGTAAACCATCTTGTACGCATAAATTTAAAACATGGCAAGCACATCTAATGTGAAAAAAAATTTCCACTAAAAGCGGGTTTACAAATTGTTTCTAACTCGCGAATAGAAGCAGTATTTGACGCGGCATTATCAAAACCAATTGAAAAAATTTTATTAACCAATAAATATTCTTCTAAAACTTGCTTAATTATTCTATAAATATTATGTGCCGTATGCGATTCATCAAAAACTCGAAATGCAATAATTCTTTTTTGAATGTTCCATTCATCATCTATCCAATGACATGTAATACCCATATAATAATTAGTTTGCCAAGGATCACTCCAAATGTCGCTACCTATATGCACACGTCCATTGAAAAATGCAAAAAATTTCTCAAATCATCTTTTCCTTTTTTATAAAGTTTAAACATTTGGCGTTTAACCGTATTTCTCGAAACGGGTTTGCTTGTGGAGTACATGCATTTTGTACAAAAGTATTAAAACCAAATTTTTCACCAAAATTAAACGCTAAATGTTCAACGGCAGTAAATTTAGCAAGTTCTTCCTCATAATTATTTCTATCGTAACGAAATAAATTAGAAGTGTTAGAATCGACAAACTTGGGAATTTGTTGTTGCCTCGTGTCGATCCCGAATTCCGTTGGATGTTTTGACGCCAAATGTCGACGATATGTTCCATAGCCGCTTCCAGTTGTAAACCTGTATACTTTTTTGCAATGGTTACATATGACATTGTAGTCGTTACCTTCTAAATGTTGCTTGGTGAAGTGTTGCCATATGATGGATGCACCCCCTCGACTCATTTCTTTTGTTGTTGATGCTTCTTCGGTATTGGTAGTTGGTTGTAGACTTTCTTGCGTCGGGATGTGCTCGACATTAGGAATAACGTTGATATCATCTTCGTCATCGTATCCCCAATGTGCATACTCACGAGGATCATGAGAATAATTGGATTCTTCGGGAATCATCAGGCTCTTTCCTCTTCCACTAGCCATTTTTTAAGAGAATTGAGCGGAAGAAATTGAGCGAATTTGAGCGAATTTGAGAGAATTTGAGCGAATTTGAGAAATGAGAGAATTTGAGACTTGAGAGTTGAGAGAAGTTGTGAGGAAAAATGAAGAGTGAAGATGGGTATTTATAATGATTATGTTTTTTTAAAAGAATTTTAAAAAAATTATTTAAAAATTATTTAAAAAAAAAAAAAAGAACTGCTATATAGCCGTTCCACTGAACGGCTATATAGCCGTTGGTCAACCAAACGGCTTAGCCGTTTGGTTGACCATAGATAGCCGTTTCCAAACGGCTATCGGGCCGGTTTGGAACCGCGGTTCCGAACCGGCCCGGAACCGCCGGTTCCGGGCCGGTTTTTAAATTTCGCAACTCGAAACCGACCCGCGCCATACGAGCCGGTTCTGGTTCACAATGAACCGGCCCATTGACCGGGCCGGTTCCGGGTTTGACCCGGGCCGGTTCCGGGCCGGAACCGGCCCGTGGCCACCTCTACCATGTGCAGCACCATAGAGTGGACATCTTGGAGAGGTCAATCACGACAAAGACTGCATAAAAGGACAGGCAGGAGGGCAGATTGCTGGAGGATAATATCCTCAGATAATTTTGTAGCAAGTACGAGAAAGAAAGGACGAGGATCTGGCGAGGATTAGGACGGGCCTGGACACTTTGTCCTTTGTTACAATATTGAGGAGAGAAAGAGCAAGAAAGGAGGAGGGGAGATTGACAAAAATGCATTCGCCTTTCCCTCCCTTATTTAAGGCGAAGTCCCATCTTGGACCCAAAAAAAAGGACATGTCCCATCGCCAAATTTATCTCCACCTCCTATCTCTGTTTCATTTATTGCTCTTCCATGGCTATTGACGAATACCTCCATTGTTTACTGATTTGTAAATGAGACGAATTCCTCCGGGGTTTTTTCGAAATTAAGTTAAAAATAAAAAAATTACAAAAATAGGGTTAAAAAAAAGTATTTATAAGATTAGGACCCGCGCGGCACTTGGAGTGTCGCATGGCCCGTGCCGCTAGCAAGCTTTTTTTTTTGTTTTTTATGTGATTTCAATTATATTTATATTTATATAACTTTTTAAATGTAATTTTTTTATTTTAAGACTTATTTTTATAACTTAATTATCAATAATTAATTAAAAATTTTATTCAGATGTATGTAATTATTTCATTTAGTATGTAAATAAATAATAAAAAATATTCATAAAATAAATTGATAAAATATGTAAAGATCACATATCCAAATTAAAAGAATATGGATACAAGCTTAATAAATTAGTATGGCCGCACGGGGCCTATGCGGCCTTATTTTTTTTAAATTTCATATTTTTTACGTGTTTTTAATAATTTTATAGTTATATAAATTTGTAAATATAATTTTTTTCCTTTTGAAACTTATTTTTTAACAAAATTATCAATAATTAATTGCAAATTTTATTAAGAGATATGTAATTAAATTATTTACTATGTAAATAATTAGTAAAAATTATTCAAGGGGCTGGTGCGGCAAAATTTTTTTAATTTCATATTTTTTACTTTACATATTTTTATTTTTATATTTATAACAATTATATTTATATAAATTTGTAAATAGAATTTTTTATTTTGAAGCTTATTTTTATAATATAATTATTAATAATTAATTGCAAATTTTATTAAGATATATGTAATTAATTTACTTATTGTGTAAATAATTAGTAAAAAATTCACGGGGCCGATGCAACAGCATTTTTTAATTTCATTTATTTAATTTTTATATATTTATTTTATATTTATGACATATATATTTATATAATTTTGTAAATGTATTTTTTGAAGCTTATTTTAATAACATAATTATCAATAATTAATTCAAAATTTCATTAAAATATATGTAATTTATTTATTTACTACGTACATAATTAATAAAAAAAAATATTCATGGGGCTGGCATGGCAGCATTTTTTGTAATTTCATATTTTTTATTTTATTTTATTTATTTTATATTTATAATATTTATATTTATATAACTTTGTAAATATATTTTAATGACATAATTATCAAATAATTAATTGAAAATTTTGTTAAGATATATAGTTAATTTATTTACTATGTAAATAAATAATAAAACAATATTCACAGGGTCAATGTGGCAGCATTTTTTTAATTTGATATATATTTTTATTTTTATTTTATATTTATATAAGTTTGTAAATATAAATTTTTTCTTTTGAAGCTTATTTTAATGAAATAATTATCAATAATTAATTGATAATTTTATTAAGATACATGTAATTAATTTATTTACTATGTGAACAAATAATAAAAAAATTCACGAGGGATAGATGCGGCAACATTTTTAATTTCATATTCATTTATTTATTTTATTTTTATAAAATTTATATTTATATAAGTTTGTAAATATAATTATCTTTTTCTTCTGAAGCTTATTTGCATAACATAATCATCAATAGTTATTTGAAAATTTTACTAAGATATATGTAATTAATTCATTTACTATGTAAATAATTGATAAAAAAATTCATTGGGCTAGTGCAACAGCTTTTTTTAATTTCATATTTTTGCATTTTTATTAATTATTTACATAATAAATAAATTAGTTACATATAACTTCATAAATTTTTTTAAATAATTATTGATAATTATGTTATAAAATAAGCTTCAAAAGGAAATAATTATATTTAAAATTAATTTAAATATTAAATTATAAAAAAAAGTAAAAAAATATGAAATTAAAAAAAAACTACCGCACTGGCCTCCTGAATTTTTTTATTAATTATTCACATACTCAATAAATTAATTACATGCATATTAATAAAATTTGAATTAATTATTGATAATTATGTTATAAAAAGAAGCTTCAAAAGGAAAAAAAATTATATTTACAAATTTATATAACTATAAAATTATTAAAAACACATAAAAAATACGAAATTAAAAAAAAAATTGGCCGAACGGGGCCTAATTTATTAAGCTTGTTATCCATATTCTTTTAATTTGGGTATGTGTTCTTTACATATCTTATCAATTTTATTTTATGAATATTTTTTTTTGTGACGTCTTGAAAATTCAAAATCCGAAATTATAATGAAATTCGGATTTTCTCGGGAAAAGGATCAATTTTCGGATGCGAAAATATATTAGTTGGAGCGTCGGCCCGAAATTGATTTTCGTTGATCGTGTCGAAAGAAAATTTTCATTCGCGCCGAGAAATTTCTCATTTGCGTCGAACCCCAATTGAGTCCAAATACTCATCCCGTAAACTCGAAAAAATAAACCATCCATTGTGTAAAATTTCCACCCTGTCCTAAATTCATTAATTTCCCTTTTTATCCTCAAATGTATCGAGTAAAGGACAAGAAAATCTAAGAATTGTGGACCCTTTTTCTGTCCTTTTCCTCCTTTACCGTTGGATGTTTCTTCCCCAAGAACACACGTGCACTCTACCATTTTCCTTCTCCAATCTTCGGCTGAAGCCTCACCCCAATAACCCACGTGCCCCCTACTTTTTCTCTCTTTCTTTCTATCGATGCTGAGCCCCATTTACCATGCGACTGTCCACTCCCCTTTCCCACGCAAGTAAGACAAATTCTCATGATTTGAAGTCACCAACTTTCTGTACTTGCTGTTCACATGAGAACCTTGCTACTGGTGCTCCATTTTCTCAGCTGCTTCTGAACTGCGGCTACGCCTGACCTCGTTGCTTGGTTGTTTGCTCGTGCTGCTTCTGCTTCATCCTCCAGTTTGCCCTCTAGCCTCCTCAGGGACGTGAGCTGCTGCTGTTGCTTTTTCCTTGGCTACTTCTTCTTCATCCCCAGCTGCTGCTCCTTCTGCTCACGGACCTGCTACTGTCTTCTTTTACTTCTGCTGCTCCTCTCGGCTGGCGTATTCTGCAGCTGCTCGGTCTTCTGCTCGCTGCGTACTGCTGCTGCCTTCTTTCTTCTTCTTCTTCGAGGACTTGGTCGGTAGCTGCTAGATCTTCTTCTGCTTGGTCACTAGAGCTTCTCTCTGTTTACTGCTTCTTCCTCCTCCCACCACTGTTGTTGCTATTGCCTCTGTCACTTCTATGGCTACTATCATCTTTCCTTTTTGGCGGCTGCTGCTACCACTTCGCTCAATTGCTGGAATCCATTGCTGTTACTGTCTTCGTTGATATCTGCTCCAACTTTGTTGCGTTCTACTACTGCGTATGCTTGGTTCTCTCGATTTGCTGTTGGTCCTCTCCTGCCGTGAGCTCCAGCGACCCTCCGCCCCAGCTCGGCCACTGCTCGGTTCAGCCGCATCACGCGCCAGCCAAGCCGTGTTGCTACTCCAGCTGCATCCACCGTTATTACGCTGTCGCTGCTCAAGCCACTGCGTCGCACGAGCTCAGTCGCGTGACTCTCCGCGCTCAGCCAAGCTGCGGTCGTACGATGTCCAGCCACTATTGCTCACCATCGACGGCTATCCATCGAAGTTGAGACCATCTTGCCATTCCCGAGCTTGAATTAAGGGTGAGCAACGCCTCTAAACTTGATTTAAAATGTCGGATATGCTAGGGTCTTGAGCTAAGATAAGTTGTATGGTGAAAAATTGATTTCTTGGGTGTCAATTGTCGGTGATTTGCTGCTGGTCATGGGGGTAAAATAGTCTTTTTGTGGACTCTAGGACTTGTCATGTGTGCCAAATTATTTGTCCTCAAGCCTAGACGACTTAGAATGGAAACCGGGTCTTGAAATGTGAGTTTTTGTGCCATGCTATGCTTGGTTATCATGTTCGATGTATTTTAATGTGAGATATGTGCCCATGTGAATAATCGTGAGCAAAAATGCATGTGTTAAAGCTAGCTTGCATGAGTATTTATGGGTCGAGTCAATTGAGGACTCCGTGCTGCACGTCATCGATCTGCATGCTGACATGAGATATATGCGTTTGACGGAGTGTGTAGAACCATATGGGACGGCCCAACAGTATATAGGGGGGCACCGGTAAAGTGGGGTGATAAGGAAGTGGCAATTGTAGTGCTAATTAAGCTACGGTCATTGCACTTGCACCTGAACGTGTTAGGCATGAGGTAGCTGGAGTAACCGTGCTCGACACGGGATAACTGGAGTGACAAGGGTGCCAACTTCGGTGTGTTTAAACATAGGTTAAGGCACAGGCCTGAGACATCTATGACGTGGTTGGGATCGGAAGTGCTATTGAGCCACAGGTAGGGTTCAGTCCGGCAATGCTAATTGAGCCACCAGGGAAAGTAAGAGAATAATTGAACATGCTGCATCTGCATCTGCATTTGCATGATCCGAACTCATGAATGCTCGTGATAGTTTTCGCCTTTGGCTTGACATGCATGACTAGCTTGATGTTCGTGTTCTGATTGTGTTTGTTGCCTGTGACCCTAAAAACGTATGTTGAGAATCGTCCTGGCGTATGCTTCTTTCTATGCTGAGTTTGACGTGTGCTTGTTGAGTTTTGACTCGTATTTTATGGTTGATTGCCTTTTCAGACACTCACCCTAGATATGAATGTTTCCCGAGTCTACCTCGGGATCCCTCAAGAGATTGAGACAAAGATAGTTGAGTATCATTTCGTGGACGGTGTTTTGTATGAAAGGTATAACTGTACTGTACAGGTCGACGAGGATATGAAGTTTTGATTCCTCATAAATACGAGAGGTGGATGTGCTAGAGGGGTCAGGAGTGGCAGGGTCCTTTGCAAAGTTTAGATGTCTCAATCTTCTAGATGGGGCCGACAGGTCTGATGAATGCAACTACTTTTCGAGGCGAAGTCGTAGACTCTGATCCGATGGATGTGTTGAACTCATATGGGGATGTGGTGATGGAGATTGATGGAGTGGATAACGTGTTTATCGAGCAGGCGGATGGCGAGCCTGGATCCTCGATACCTGAGGA
>JAGVVM010009719.1:0-15858 GCA_019149425.1 Psidium friedrichsthalianum | reverse complement strand
CAACGGTGTTTGTTTCAACACGTGTCAAAATCTAGGAATTTAGGAATTAAAAATAAAAAAATCATTTTTGAAATAAAAAATCATTTTTCTAATAATAAAATATTTTTCTAAAAAAAAAGAAAAATATATTTTTTTGATCAGATGGTCAATTTTTTGCCACGTGGCTGGTTCTTGCATCGTAGGATTAGAATTTGGGCGGGAAAATAGAAGATGAAAAGAAATTTCAAATAATACCAAAAATTGTGTCGTTCTGATGTTGGGTTAATCCATTTGAATTCGAGTTAGTTTTTAGGCTAGTAGGTCGGGTCTATCAATCCGGTCCGTATAATAAATAATAAAAAAAATCTCAAAAAAGGATTAAAAAAATTAGAAAAATCACAAAAAATCAAAATTGTGTCGTTTTTTTTAACTCGATTTAAATTCATGTGGGTTTGGGTCGGGTTCTCTGGTTTGTGAGTCAGGTCACCCGACCCAATCCAAAAATAAAATAAAAAAAATATGAAAAAAATTCAAAATTCAATAAAAGTAAAAAAAAAATTCATAAAAAATCATCAAAAAAATCTTTAAAAATCCAAAAAAAATAAGGAAAATTTTCCAAAAATTCCCAAAAATTGTGAAAAATAGGAAATGACCACATTCAAGTGGTTTGACCTATTTCATAATTTTGACTTCTCGAGCTTTGAAAATGACCATTTTGTCCCTCTAGTCAATTTGATTCAAATCTTTCCAAATCACCTCTGAACTTAAGTGACGCGTTCTTTGAGCATTTAGGGCTTCTCTAGCTTGATCTAACTTGATTTGATGTAATTTCTCCGCACATATTGATTCATTGAGTGCGTACTTATCCTGAAGATTGTGATTGGTAGGACAGATAATCCCACCTATATGAATCCTTTAGATTTTTAGGACTTACCTTACCTAAAAAATATCTATATGATTTTTATAGATTAGGAAATCACTCAACTTAAATATCAAAAGGGCGTCGATCGACGAGTCGACGTAACTAAGTCTCCGAACCTGTTTCTCTGGTTTTTGCAGAATCGAATGATATCTCCCAATCGCTCGGTAAGGTTTTCAATCATACCCTAAAAAAAAAATGATTGTTGGCAACTCCGATGACATGTACACTGATCAAATGTCACCCGACCACAATAGGTCGATCTCGATTTTAAATTCTCCCTGACGTGATTTGGTATGAGCCTGGGAGGACCCACGCCTTTCGATCCGATCTTGCGACCGCCATATTCGAGCGAGCAAAATCCCGAAAGGCAATCCATTAGCCCCGCCTTCTCCTCAGAGGGTCGCGACAAGAATGAGTGAAAATAGCGCGACCCTTTTAAAATAACTACGCATTACTAACATAAATAGATACAAGACCAACAATCTGAAACCCAAAAGTCATTTATAATCGTGAATAACGGTGAACCTTAACTTTTTTCATTGTCTCAAAGAGTTGATTTCTAGCTAGGGGACTACCGCTGGCTTCTTCTCAGGATGAATCCCCGATAGCCTGAGAAGACAATGGACTAGACGGAGAAGAAGAAGAAGGGCATGATTATAGAGATGTTCATTTTCACTTTCTAATCGTTCATTCCCATCGACTCTCACTCATTCTTTTCGTCATAATATTATAGAAAATGTAGAAATACAACAATCGTCTTTTCATTCGTCATTTCAATCAACCAAACAGTATCCAGAAAGGGCATAGAACTTCCATTCCTATTCCAATGACTTCATTCCTACAGCTAAATCTATGCCCTCAATCACAACACTCACAGAGATGTAAGTATAATTAGAGTCCAACTTACCAAAATGTGGGATATTCGCAAACATGTACAAACGGTGTGTTTATTATGCGAATAATTAAATGACTTGAAAATTATTTTCTGAATGATCTCTTATATAAAACACAAAAATGAAGTAAAAGCATTTCATCATGAACAAAAATGTTTATAATAAATAAATGTAACAATGAAAAGCTTTTTACTTAACTAATTTTTCTAAGCAATGCAAATGATCAAGTTGGAAAAATTTACCAAATCATTCATTTTTTACCAAATAAATAATCACTGACCAAATGAGCGAGCTCATTTGTGCTTTAGCAAATACAATTTAATGTGTGTTTGGAGTGTCTTTTACTTCTTTTTATTAGAGATTTGACTTTCGTTTAACGTCTAATACTCCATGTACATATGAATACTCAAGGTCGCTTGCAACTATGTCAAATCTTTTCATAACTTTTCTGAATTAGGTTTCTTAGTTTCGACAGAAAAGAAAATAAGCAACCATTCGCTTAGAAAATTGAAGCTGGTGGTGTGAAGAGCGTGCCTCTGACACCGAATCATGTTTTTTTCGGAGTTTTCATTCTTTATCTTCTGGATAATGGTTAGATGGTATCCTTAACCTGCTTTGGTGCACTTAAGGAAAACCCACTTTCTCAATCCTATCACAGTCCGAGCCATCCACGCCAAGACCAAGGATTCAAAAAGGACCACCTTCTCTGAGGTCCGCTCGTGGAAGCTGCAGAGGGACGGCCACGAAGAAAAACAAAGAGATATGTACATTGGCCTCCTCCACCACGAGCTGGGGGCACAGTATCAAAGGTATGGAGCAGTTGATGAGGAATTGGAAATGGCGGGTGAATGACTCTGGATACATTGCCAATCAAATGAGGCATGGCCGAGCGAGTTGATCCAATCACCTTGTCGGCACATCACAAAAGACAGAACGCTAAAGACCAGGCAAAGAACATTTGGATTTGCGGTCGTGAACTTTCGTGAGAATATGGTGTAACAAGTAACCAATTCAAGGATTCTTCAGTGTCAACAACGATTTCCATACTGTCCTGTCTAGTTCATCACGACAGGAAACGCCTTTACAGACGCACAGCATCTATCAGCTCCCTATCTTCCGAAATCATCATGACCACCCTCAGTTTTGCTGTGAGAAGCGACAGTACTTTGGAGCGGAGTAGGGCACGGCAAGTACAGTAACTCACCCCGAGTCGGTCCCTCGTTGTACCACCTTGGAGAGTCTTCCTTCGCAGGCTTTTGCACTTGTCACGCACTGAAACCAGATCATAGCTCATAACTCCAGTGCGCTAACTTTCTTCCTGCCATCTTTGAAGCAACTGTGACACCTCAAAAGTCCAGCCCTACCATCAACATTCTATCATACCCACCACACCAAAAGCATGATTTTTATACCTGGTATAGCTATTGACCTAGCATTCCTTATACGTTTTGAGTAGCAATCAGGTGATCTTGACATCGAAAATATAACCACCGAGTAATCCACATTGAAATTTCACTGCATCAGTGTATAAAATGTTGACTGCAGAATTCCAGTAAGCAATGAGAAGTAACCTTTTAATGGTTTTCTCCAGGGAAAGAAAATGTAATACTTCATAGCCAGACGGCATGAATAGCTCTAAATCATCATATAGGTTCCAATCCAGCAACTAAAATCTAATATCATGCTTTATCCGTGACAATTAACTCAATTGGCAAAAAGACAAAAAGTTCCAACTAATTCAAAAAACAAAGTATATAAAGAGATTGCTCACTTTTCCTCTACTGCTGTCAGTCTGCTACTCTATCCAGGCTCATCTGAATCACCAAAACACTACTTAATTATGTAATTAAAAACTACTAGGTTCATACACAGTCCTAAAGCTGTGGGTCTCAGGGGTGGAGATTCAATATTCATTGCCAGCAACCAAACCACCGTTTACACCAGTTGGAGATGGCATTGTGCGAACCATACACAAATCATACCTGGTGGGTTTAGCATATTGAAATGGCAGCCAAGGCATCGTGTGCCTCTGCAAAATGGTTGAGGTATATGAAGGGCCAATCCTAGTGATTTCTCGAACTAAGATCAGAGAATATGGAACCAATTATCTACCTCTCCCAAAGCCAACACTAAACCTGAATTTACTAGTTAATAGGTACACTGCCAAGGTGCCACCTTGCCAGGAACCCCTATCCTTACACAGGATTTCAACATAAAGTAGTCTACAAGTCATCCCAATGCTCAGCACATCAGCATTAAGTTTTTTGTCGCTGAAGCATCAGCATTTCTGCTTTCATGTAGCCCAATTTTAACAAAAGAGACTTGAGGCTAACAGAATTCCACATAATATAGGACTAACTTGACTGTTCATTGTCCTTGTCTAAGGATCACCACAAATCTTAACCATCTAATCTCGCAGTGTTCCACAGTTGAGATACAACAGTGTCCTGCCTTTGGATGATATTTCCTCCCGTATCAAGTAGAAGTCATCTGTTGTATATAAACCTAAATTTATTAGTTTTGAGTTGTAAAGAAAAGGATAATTCAAAATCTCAACTGCCCCCCCTCAGCAACATTTTGAGGACCTATCTCATGTCAAGAGAAAATCCAACCACGCTCGTACTTTTTTTGAGAAATACAAAATAATTCCCTCCACAAAAATGGAAAAAATCTTCTACATCTCCCAGGAAAACAAGTAACATGGGAAGATTTGCCAAATTTTGACACTTGATTAAATCTAATTTTCAAACTCCGCCTATGTATGCTTGTATAGCCTGTCCCAAGCCAGGATAAAGGAGGAGGGTTGGCGTCAGGCGTAGCGAGCCAGCCGTAAAAAAAAAAAGAGCTATCCCTTATGAGATGAACCCCTTAGAACTATGGAGAAACACGTTAGAGTCCAAAGGATTTACGTTAAGTCGGAATAAGACAGAATACATGAAGTATGAGTTCACCACGACAAGGGAGATGATCAAGAATCCGTGGATATGCTGGACAGGAGGTACCTAAGAAAGATGCTTTTAGATATTTGGGATCAATTTTGAAAAGAGGGAGAGATTGATGAGGATGTTAGCCATAAAAATCAAAGCAAGTTAGATGAAATGGCGCAGCGCATCAGGATTTTTGTGTGATCGCAAAATCCCTCTTAGGTTAAAGGGAAAATTTTATAGAACAGCAATAAGATCTACAATGTTATACGGAGCGGAATGTTGGCCAGTACAGAAGCAACATGAACATAAAATTTGGGTAGCAGAAATGAGGATGTTAAGGTGGATGTGTGGTCATACAAGGATGGATAAGATAAGAAATGACGATATTCAACAAAAAGTCGAAATAGCACCGGTGGCAGAAAAGATGAGAGAACATAGATTGAGATGGTTTGGACATATTCTCCGTATACCCCTAGATGCTCTGATAAGAACAGAAGTATGTTACCAAGAACACGATAGGAAGAAAGGATGAGGTCGGCCGAAACTTACTTGAGAGAAGGTAGTAAAACAAGATTTAATGGAGTGGGAAATAGATTGGCGTACGATCTATCTTAGGACAGAGTGGAGAAAGGCTATCCGCATTATAGAGAGGGGGATTTCCTATGTTCCAGAGTACCATGTTTAGTCATTTCTATTTATTTATTTTTTATATTTATTTTTATTTTTATTTTATTTTTATTTTGGTACTCATATTTTTGCTTTTATTTTAGTATATTTTAAGCTCTTTACTTCGGGTTCATCGACCGCCGACCCCAATTAATTTGGGATAAAGGTGATGTTGATGTTGATTAAATCTAATTTTCAGACTTCCATGGAAGCCTTTTAACCAGTCATTCACTCTAAAAACTAATGATACAAACTCAAACAATTTGTATTATAAAAAGCCCAGTGACACAAACTATACTAGCATATAAGTGAAAAGAGAATAAGACTTTTTCTAGCCAGGCCTTTGTTCAGTGGCCTCAAGTGTCCTGTAGTTTGCACAGGAAGTCACAATTAATTTACTTCTGGGCAGACTATTATTCACTTGAGGACACTTGAGGGCCTGAAGAAAATTTAGTTGGCTTTTAGGAAGTCTTATTCTCTGTTTCACTTATATGCTAGTATAGTTGTGTCACTGGGCTTTTTATAATACAAATTGTTTGAGTTTGTATCATTAGTTTTAAGAGTGAATGACTGGTTAAAAGGCTTCCATGGAAGTCTGAAAATTAGATTTAATCAACATCAACATCACCTTTATCCCAAAATTAATTGGGGTCGGCGGTCGATGAACCCGAAGTAAAGAGCTTAAAATATACTAAAATAAAAGCAAAAATATGAGTACCAAAATAAAAATAAAATAAAAATAAAAATAAATATAAATAAATAAATAGAAATGACTAAACATGGTACTCTGGAACATAGGAAATCCCCCTCTCTATAATGCGGATAGCCTTTCTCCACTCTGTCCTAAGATAGATCGTACGCCAATCTATTTCCCACTCCATTAAATCTTGTTTACTACCTTCTCTCAAGTAAGTTTCGGCCGACCTCATCCTTTCTTCCTATCGTGTTCTTGGTAACATACTTCTGTTCTTATCAGAGCATCTAGGGGTATACGGAGAATATGTCCAAACCATCTCAATCTATGTTCTCTCATCTTTTCTGCCACCGGTGCTATTTCGACTTTTTGTTGAATATCGTCATTTCTTATCTTATCCATCCTTGTATGACCACACATCCACCTTAACATCCTCATTTCTGCTACCCAAATTTTATGTTCATGTTGCTTCTGTACTGGCCAACATTCCGCTCCGTATAACATTGTAGATCTTATTGCTGTTCTATAAAATTTTCCCTTTAACCTAAGAGGGATTTTGCGATCACACAAAAATCCTGATGCGCTGCGCCATTTCATCTAACTTGCTTTGATTTTATGGCTAACATCCTCATCAATCTCTCCCTCTTTTGCAAAATTGATCCCAAATATCTAAAAGCATCTTTCTTAGGTACCTCCTGTCCAAGCATATCCACGGATTCTTGATCATCTCCCTTGTCGTGGTGAACTCATACTTCATGTATTCTGTCTTATTCCGACTTAACGTAAATCCTTTGGACTCTAACGTGTTTCTCCATAGTTCTAAAGGGTTCATCTCATAAGGGATAGCTCTTTTTTTTACGGCTGGCTCGCTACGCCTGACGCCAACCCTCCTCCTTTATCCTGGCTTGGGACAGGCTATACAAGCATACATAGGCGGAGTTTGAAAATTAGATTTAATCAAGTGTCAAAATTTGGCAAATCTTCCCATGTTACTTGTTTTCCTGGGAGATGTAGAAGATTTTTTCCATTTTTGTGGAGGGAATTATTTTGTATTTCTCAAAAAAAAGTACGAGCGTGGTTGGATTTTCTCTTGACATGAGATAGGTCCTCAAAATGTTGCTGAGGGGGGGCAGTTGAGATTTTGAATTATCCTTTTCTTTACAACTCAAAACTAATAAATTTAGGTTTATATACAACAGATGACTTCTACTTGATACGGGAGGAAATATCATCCAAAGGCAGGACACTGTTGTATCTCAACTGTGGAACACTGCGAGATTAGATGGTTAAGATTTGTGGTGATCCTTAGACAAGGACAATGAACAGTCAAGTTAGTCCTATATTATGTGGAATTCTGTTAGCCTCAAGTCTCTTTTGTTAAAATTGGGCTACATGAAAGCAGAAATGCTGATGCTTCAGCGACAAAAAACTTAATGCTGATGTGCTGAGCATTGGGATGAACTTGTAGACTACTTTATGTTGAAATCCTGTGTAAGGATAGGGGTTCCTGGCAAGGTGGCACCTTGGCAGTGTACCTATTAACTAGTAAATTCAGGTTTAGTGTTGGCTTTGGGAGAGGTAGATAATTGGTTCCATATTCTCTGATCTTAGTTCGAGAAATCACTAGGATTGGCCCTTCATATACCTCAACCATTTTGCAGAGGCACACGATGCCTTGGCTGCCATTTCAATATGCTAAACCCCACCAGGTATGATTTGTGTATGGTTCGCACAATGCCATCTCCAACTGGTGTAAACGGTGGTTTGGTTGCTGGCAATGAATATTGAATCTCCACCCCTGAGACCCACAGCTTTAGGACTGTGTATGAACCTAGTAGTTTTTAATTACATAATTAAGTAGTGTTTTGGTGATTCAGATGAGCCTGGATAGAGTAGCAGACTGACAGCAGTAGAGGAAAAGTGAGCAATCTCTTTATATACTTTGTTTTTTGAATTAGTTGGAACTTTTTGTCTTTTTGCCAATTGAGTTAATTGTCACGGATAAAGCATGATATTAGATTTTAGTTGCTGGATTGGAACCTATATGATGATTTAGAGCTATTCATGCCGTCTGGCTATGAAGTATTACATTTTCTTTTCCCTGGAGAAAACCATTAAAAGGTTACTTCTCATTGCTTACTGGAATTCTGCAGTCAACATTTTATACACTGATGCAGTGAAATTTCAATGTGGATTACTCGGTGGTTATATTTTCGATGTCAAGATCACCTGATTGCTACTCAAAACGTATAAGGAATGCTAGGTCAATAGCTATACAGGTATAAAAATCATGCTTTTGGTGTGGTGGGTATGATAGAATGTTGATGGTAGGGCTGGACTTTTGAGGTGTCACAGTTGCTTCAAAGATGGCAGGAAGAAAGTTAGCGCACTGGAGTTATGAGCTATGATCTGGTTTCAGTGCGTGACAAGTGCAAAAGCCTGCGAAGGAAGACTCTCCAAGGTGGTACAACGAGGGACCGACTCGGGGTGAGTTACTGTACTTGCCGTGCCCTACTCCGCTCCAAAGTACTGTCGCTTCTCACAGCAAAACTGAGGGTGGTCATGATGATTTCGGAAGATAGGGAGCTGATAGATGCTGTGCGTCTGTAAAGGCGTTTCCTGTCGGTGATGAACTAGACAGGACAGTATGGAAATCGTTGTTGACACTGAAGAATCCTTGAATTGGTTACTTGTTACACCATATTCTCACGAAAGTTCACGACCGCAAATCCAAATGTTCTTTGCCTGGTCTTTAGCGTTCTGTCTTTTGTGATGTGCCGACAAGGTGATTGGATCAACTCGCTCGGCCATGCCTCATTTGATTGGCAATGTATCCAGAGTCATTCACCCGCCATTTCCAATTCCTCATCAACTGCTCCATACCTTTGATACTGTGCCACCCAGCTCGTGGTGAGGAGGCCAATGTACATATCTCTTTGTTTTTCTTCGTGGCCGTCCCTCTGCAGCTTCCACGAGCGGACCTCAGAGAAGGTGGTCCTTTTTGAATTCCTTGGTCTTGGCGTGGATGGCTCGGACTGTGATAGGATTGAGAAAGTGGGTTTTCCTTAAGTGCACCAAAGCAGGTTAAGGATACCATCTAACCATTATCCAGAAGATAAAGAATGAAAACTCCGAAAAAAACATGATTCGGTGTCAGAGGCTACGCTCTTCACACCACCAGCTTCAATTTTCTAAGCGAATGGTTGCTTATTTTCTTTTCTGTCGAAACTAAGAAACCTAATTCAGAAAAGTTATGAAAAGATTTGACATAGTTGCAAGCGACCTTGAGTATTCATATGTACATGGAGTATTAGACGTTAAACGAAAGTCAAATCTCTAATAAAAAGAAGTAAAAGACACTCCAAACACACATTAAATTGTATTTGCTAAAGCACAAATGAGCTCGCTCATTTTGGTCAGTGATTATTTATTTGGTAAAAAATGAATGATTTGGTAAAATTTTTCCAAACTTGATCATTTGCATTGCTTAGAAAAATTAGTTAAGTAAAAAGCTTTTCATTGTTAACATTTATTTATTATAAACATTTTTGTTCATGATGAAATGCTTTTACTTCATTTTTGTGTTTTATATAAGAGATCATTTCAGAAAAATAATTTTCAAGTCATTTAATTATTCGCATAATAAACACACCGTTTGTACATGTTGCGAATATCCCACATTTTGGTAAGTTGGACTCTAATTATACTTACATCTCTGTGAGTGTTGTGATTGAGGGCATAGATTTAGCTGTAGGAATGAAGTCATTGGAATAGGAATGGAAGTTCTATGCCCTTTCTGGATACTGTTTGGTTGATTGAAATGACGAAATGAAAAGACGATTGTTGTATTTCTACATTTTCTATAATATTATGACGAAAAGAATGAGTGAGAGTCGATGGGAATGAACGATTAGAAAGTGAAAATGAACATCTCTATAATCATGCCCTTCTTCTTCTTCTCCGTCTAGTCCATTGTCTTCTCAGGCTATCGGGGATTCATCCTGAGAAGAAGCCAGCGGTAGTCCCCTAGCTAGAAATCAACTCTTTGAGACAATGAAAAAAGTTAAGGTTCACCGTTATTCACGATTATAAATGACTTTTGGGTTTTCAGATTGTTGGTCTTGTATCTATTTATGTTAGTAATGCGTAGTTATTTGAAAAGGGTCGCGCTATTTTCACTCATTCTTGTCGCGACCCTCTGAGGAGAAGGCGGGGCTAATGGATTGCCTTTCGGGATTTTGCTCGCTCGAATATGGCGGTCGCAAGATCGGATCGAAAGGCGTGGGTCCTCCCAGGCTCATACCAAATCACGTCAGGGAGAATTTAAAATCGAGATCGACCTTATTGTGGTCGGGTGACATTTGATCAGTGTACATGTCATCGGAGTTGCCAACAATCATTTTCTTTTTAGGGTATGATTGAAAACCTTACCGAGCGATTGGGAGATATCATTCGATTCTGCAAAAACCAGAGAAACAGGTTCGGAGACTTAGTTACGTCGACTCGTCGATCGACGCCCTTTTGATATTTAAGTTGAGTGATTTCCTAATCTATAAAAATCATATAGATATTTTTTAGGTAAGGTAAGTCCTAAAAATCTAAAGGATTCATATAGGTGGGATTATCTGTCCTACCAATCACAATCTTCAGGATAAGTACGCACTCAATGAATCAATATGTGCGGAGAAATTACATCAAATCAAGTTAGATCAAGCCTAGAGAAGCCCTAAATGCTCAAAGAACGCGTCACTTAAGTTCAGAGGTGATTTGGAAAGATTTGAATCAAATTGACTAGAGGGACAAAATGGTCATTTTTCAAAGCTCGAGAAGTCAAAATTATGAAAATAGGTCAAACCACTTGAATGTGGTCATTTCCTATTTTCACAATTTTTGGGAATTTTTGGAAAATTTTCCTTATTTTTTTTGGATTTTTAAAGATTTTTTGATGATTTTTTATGATTTTTTTTTTTTACTTTTATTGAATTTTTGAATTTTTTTCATATTTTTTTTTTTATTTTTGGATTGGGTCGGGTTGACCTGACTCACAAACCAGAGAACCCGACCCAAACCCACATGAATTTAAATCGAGTTAAAAAAAACGACACAATTTTGATTTTTTGTGATTTTTCTAATTTTTTTAATCCTTTTTTGAGATTTTTTTATTATTTATTATACGGACCGGATTGGATAGACCCGACCTACTAGCCTAAAAACTAACTCGAATTCAAATGGATTAACCCAACATCAGAACGACACAATTTTTGGTATTATTTGAAATTTCTTTTCATCTTCTATTTTCCCGCCCAAATTCTAATCCTACGATGCAAGAACCAGCCACGTGGCAAAAAATTGACCATCTGATCAAAAAAATATATTTTTTCTTTTTTTTTAGAAAAATATTTTATTATTAGAAAAATGATTTTTTATTTCAAAAATGATTTTTTTATTTTAATTCCTAAAATTCCTAGATTTTGACACGTGTTGAAACAAACACCGTTGGATAAAAAAATTCCATGTTATTTTTTGAAAACATCCAATTTTTAATTCGAGGGAAGAAAGATTTTTTTTGTAGGAAACCTTTTCTTTCAGAAAATGATATTTTTTTGAAAATGGATTATCTTTTTCAAAAATTTGATGTTTTAACCCCCGAAATTCTAGGATTTTGACACGTGGCACGAACGGTCACCATCAGATCAAATTTTCACTTTATTATAAGAAAAAGGGAATATAATTCCTCTTGGGATGATGTGGCACCACGTGGACAATTTGCGGATGCCACGTCCTCGTTGACTAGTCAACAAAGTTGACCGATCAATCTGACCAAGGTTGAAGATGATTGAAGCAACCCCAAACTCTGGCAACTTCACTAGAGCTTTGCTGGTGCAGCCAAAAAGGCCAAAACTCGCCAAAAAAACTCATGATATCAACACTAAATTGATTCTCATGTTTCCTTATCAACATATACCGAAGAACACAGTAGAAATAGGCGAAAATCAATCGTTCAAACTTCGGTTGAAGTTATCCTCCGATGAAGCTTCGCCCTAACCGTATCTAGCACAATATAGGCCATTAAAAACCATCGAGCAACATCATAAGAGCATGAGAAAACTTACTTGACACTTGGATTGGCCTGGTTTCGTGCGAAACGAGCTCATTAACTCAACACGGGCCAAAGGAGTTTGGGGGTCGACACAAAGATTTATGCAAAAAAAAAAAAGGAGAAAAGATGCATGGGCAGGATTAGGAAGGTGCGAGGAGTTGATTAAATCAAGTTTCAGACGAAAAGAATGAGTAAACAGAGCTCGACCATTGATGACTGAGCTTGAGTTCAAAGTTGAAACACACCTCTTCCGGCAATGAAAGGATGATTGGTTCGGTTCTAGAGGTTCTTTAGGACGTCAGGATACTTGAAGGACCGGTCTCGGAGCTTGGTTTTTTGTCGAAAATTTGGGCAGAGCTCTGGAAGTTTCTTAGCTGAGGAACTCCAATGGTGGCGGCGATGACTTCAAAAACCCCCCTCCTCTCTCCTCTCTCTCTCTCTCTCTCTCTCTCTCTCTCTGTGTAATCTGTTTTTCGCCATTGTGACTCGTGGTAACCCTCAAACTGAATGAGAATCTCTGCCTTTTATACCAAAAAAAAAAGGGCATCTCAGAGTTTGTTAGAAAAAACCCTCTCCATTAATCTGTTCACACGCGAGAGGGAGGAAATGAACTTGGTTGTGGTTTCTCGGGTCAACGGGTTGACCGGGTTGGGTCAACCCGACTCGATTGACTCGATTGGGCTAAAAATCCCAAATTAGCCCCAATTTTGACAAAGTTATTCATAATTAATGCCAAAATCAAACTTAGGAGCATGAATTATGTTAGGATTTCCATAAAAACCCCAATTTTCAATTTTGATCCGAGGACCAATTTTGCAAAATCCAAACCCTAGATGGCATTTTTTGCAAAAATTAATGCTGCAAATGGATTTAAAAGGCCAAAAACTAGGCGGTGACGTGCCTTGATTTTCTATTTAGTCCCTAGAAAATTTTCAATTGATTTTATGCGTTTTAGGGACAAATTTGCAAAAATCAAAATTGCACTTTTGGGCCTTTTCGCAAAATCTGATAACTCCATGAAATTTTGGATTGGGATTTAATTTTTGAAAATAGAGGGGACTGCCACAACTCTAAAAATGAAAAAATGAAAAAATAAAATTTCCAGAGTTTTTGGTAATTAATCCGAAAATGTGATTAATTTGGTAAACCACAATTTCGAATTAATTTTTTCAAATTTTGTTTAGCTGAAATGAATAGAAAATTAAAATAAAAATACTGACTTTTTTTTTTGTACTTTTATGGTCTCAAACGCTATTTTTTTTTGTGAATTTCCAAGTATTTTCCTAATTTCTGAAAATACAAAAAAATAATTTTTTATTTAAAAATGGTTTCCAAAGCTTTGCCAATGCTTCCAAAGTTGATCTTTTAATTTTATGAATTTTTATGAATTTTCTAAAATTTTCTAAAAAATAAAATTGGCTAAAATTTTCCAAGTTCATCAATAGCTATCCCTCTTTGAGAGGGGTCTTGTGAGAGATTACTCTCAAAGATAAGATGACAATTGAGATCTAGTCGACTCTACTGGGGGAAAAGGGCTGTCTTGACATCCAATCCTAATTCTCTCTGTGAAAGCTTAAGTCCAAAGTTGATTATGCTCTTTTCAATATGAGAGAGAGAAAGAAGAGTCGATGGACTTACCTGAAGCTTACTTGCTCGTCAATATAGATGTCATTGACTGATTTGCTAATGATGGAGTGGGAGCCTAATGATTCGTTATAAGAGTGCCTTAGGAGGATTGAAGTTGGACTTGTATGGTAGATTAAGCCATAGAAGACTCCTAATGAAAGGATTCTACTGATTAAAATCGATTAAGATTTGACTCGTATAGTTTGGTCACCCCATGGTAGATTTCCTAATGAAAGGATTCTACTAATTAAAATTAATTAAAATTTAACTCATATGATAGGTCACCTCATGCCAGATTCCTAATGAAAGGATTCCACTGATTAAGATTGATTAAGATTTGACGCCTTTGGTAGATAATCCCATGGCAGATTCCTAATGAAAGGATTCTATTGAGCGATTTACCCGATGTAGGGTTCACCAAGAGAATACATGTAGGAAGGACTTTAGAGATGGTTCACCCGATGTGGGATCTATCGAAGAAATATCTGTAGGAAGGACTTTAGGGACAGTTTACCCGATATGGGATCTACCGAAAGAATGGATGTGGGAAGGACTGTATGCTTGTGGGAAGGACTTTATATTTGTAGGAAGGATTTTATGCCTATAGGAAGGACTTTGAAAACAGTTCACCTGATGTCGGATCTACCGAAAGAATGTTTGTTGGAAGGACTTTGAAAACGGCTCACCTGCTATGGGATCTATCGAAGGAATACCTATAGGAAGGACTTTAGAGACGGTTTACTTGATGTGGGATCTACCGAAAGAATGCTTGTAAGAAGGACTTTATACATGTAAGAAGGACTTTGAAAATGGTTCATTCGATATGAGATCTACCGAAGGAATGCTTGTAGGAAGGATTTTATGCTTGTAGGAAGGTCTTTAGATACGATTCACTTGATGTGGGATTACTAAAAGAGTGCCTGTAGGAAGGATTTTATAGAAGATTAAATAAAAGTCACTTTTCTCTTGGGTGCCATCCTGAGGTCTGAGAAGATCAGAAACCTGTAGAAGACCCGATTTATCTTACAAGGAGGGTGCCATTCTGAGATCTGGGTAGAACTAGAAAGCCTGCAGAAGCTGAAAATCAAATTTTTACTATTAGAATATGTCCCGAATTTGAGCCCGAAGTGAAATTTGAATTTCAGAAACAAATATATCTTGATCTTGAAATTAAGATAAGATTTGTTTGAATATCACGGAAATCTATCTTGAAGAAAATAGTGTGATATACTCTGTTTGATATATTTCAAATTAAGGTCAAGAACAATATTCTATTGGAGTTGGACTTTCCACGTAAGATGAAGACAAAATAGGAAAGTCAATCTTGGTTTCATTGACCGAACTTCCCTATTTATTTCTCCAATATGTGTGTGGCTTATTTGTCTATATACAAGTCTGCTGTTGTTGATAAGGAGATGATCAAGGAAGTATCGTTTCGTCAAGTGCTTGGCAAGGGTCTATCTTCATGGAATTACATCCAGAATTCAAGTGTTGAAGCAGATTAAATCTTGTTGTAAGATTTGCGTATATTCCTTTGTGAGATTGAGAGATTATTTCATTAGGAATTGTGGGGCCTGAACACTGTGTGCGTCTTGAATGTAATTGGGGCTGGGAAATACTAAAGAGTGTTGAGTGATCTCGAGTATTGGTTTGAATTTTCGATGTATAGCTTGATCATAGTGGAATTCGTTGTGCTCCTCTACTGTCGCGACGGGAGGTCTCTTATGACCGAACCACGTACATCTGGTGTCGATTATTTTTTTGTTATGTCTATTTATGTTCGAAGTATTTGTTCCGCGTAACAGTTACATGAAAAGAGAAAAAGTTATAGAAGATTTCTTGATCTTCAAATATTTTAAGTTTTTGTGGAATGAGTCATGCCTCCTTATGATTTTACATTAATCTGGGGAGTCATGTAAAATTGCTTCAATAAATGCAATTGATAATGGATGGTCATCCTAAGACATCTTGAAACATACACTATCATGATCAAAATCCCTTACGAGGATAAATTTTGAATAATAGTTTTGGGATTAAGAGCCCATGAGCGT
>JAGVVM010009717.1:0-18067 GCA_019149425.1 Psidium friedrichsthalianum | reverse complement strand
AAAGCCTTGAAAGAATCATTGGTGGATATGTCCATTATTTATTTGCCAATGAATACATCAAATAAGCCTTCTTTGCCTATGAATATCACTTAATCGAATATTGTAAGTGAAATGAGCATTATCAAATATAGATTTAATTTTATAAAATTTTGACTTTTCTCTTATGCAATTACTTAATTATTTAGGTTTTCATCCATCTAGCTTGTACCAGAAAATAAGTAAGAGGCAAAAAAGTTTGTGAAAAAAATAAGGTTAGACAAAATAGGGTTTGTGGAAAATGGGACACTTTTTAAAAATATTTTTCAGAAAGTTATTTTCAGGAAAATGATAATGTTTTCGGTGTTGGCTAAATATGAAAAGACTTAGAAAATATTTCCGTCGTTTGATATGGAAAATCAAATTCCTCCATGAACTCCTTTTTAATAATTTTTCAATTTTTTTATCTGTTTAAAAATTTGACTTTTTAATTATTTATTTTTATCTCTTTTTCTTTTTCTTTCTTTTTCTTTTTAGAAATTTCTTTTTCTTCCTCCTTCCTCCTTCCTCCAGACCATCACTCCTTTCTCTGACCATAACCTCCATCCCCCTTCCTTCGGCCGCCTTGCCATGGCCATGACTCAACCTAGCGATCTCAAGCTCACTAGATCCAAGCAAGCTTGGGCTCGCCAAATCCAAGCAAACTCTTGCCTCGCTAGCTTTGGCCAAGCTTGAAGCTCACCAATCTGGTGAGCCTTGAGCTTGTGGCTATGGCTGACCTTGAGTTCGCTTGGATCTGGCAAGCTCTTGGTGTGCTGGGCCTAGTCATGGCCTAGCAAGGCGATCAAAGGAAGGAGGATGGAACGATGACCGAAGGAAGAAGGAGAGGTGATCTGAGTCTCACTGGCCTCAACCAAAGCTTGAAGCTCGCCGATTTGGCAAGCCCCAAGCTTGTCGGCCATGGCCGAGCTCAAGGTTGCTTTGGATCTAGGAGCTCATAGCTGGCTAGCCTCGGGCTAGTCCCGAGATCGTCGGGCTAAGTTGTGGCCATCCCAAGGTGGCCGGAGGAAGAAGGGGCGGTGGTCTAGAGGAAGGAGGAAGGAGGAGGTAGAAGGAGAAAAGAAAAAGGAAAAAAAAAAATCAACAAATCAAAAAAGAAAAAGAAAAGAAAAAGAAAAAGAAAAAGAAAAAGAAAAAGAAAAGAAAAAGAAAAAAGAAAATATAAAATATAAAATATAAAATATAAAAAAGGATCATTTTTCTCACTTTTAGAAGGAAATTTTCCCTTGGCCAGAAAATTTTTTCCTTGACCACATATTTTTCACCCTCCAAATGCCAAAGGTTAGGGAAAATGTTTTCCAGAAAAACTTTTTCCATGAAACAAACAAAGTCTAGATGTAAAGGGTATGTTTGTGCACATTTGTAAATGATTATTGCACTCAGGAATGTTGGATACATTTGTTGAATTTGATACATAATTTGTCTTTCGATATGAACGATAAATACCGTGTAGGAACCTTTCATTTTTGACTTTGCCTCTTCAACTTATATAATCTCTATCCACTTGATCGTATAATAAGGAAAGATAGAATTTATATCGAAAGTATACGATATAGATTTTTCATTCAATTTCGGAATTCATGTTTTCCATCAGCCACATCTTGAAATTCACTTGTCGTCGTTGGTTGACATAGATGATCTTTTCTTACCGAGAGTTCAACGTATTGCATTTTATTATGATTCACCAAGAATTTTTCACCTGATATCATCACTTCACTTTTATAACGAGCCATGAGCCCCGAGAATGATTTAGAATTCTCAATAATGTTCATAAGGAAGTGAGTATACTTCGTACTTAAGTATAGTAACTATTTCTTGCTTATGACATTCAAAATAAAAACAATTTACATGATGTGTATAACAAAAAGAATGGAAAGATCGAATTGCATTTTCAAAAGTTTGGATTACGAGTTTTTCGTTGATATAAAAGTCGAGTTAACTAGAAATCAGATGAAAAAGTTATAAATGAGTAAAAGTTGTTCGAGATTGATTGGAAACAAATGATATATTTAAAATATCATCTTAAAAAAAAATGGTGGCTAACTAAACGTACAATCTTTCTTTATGTCGTTGATTTTGCCTCCTCTTCAAAGGATTATCGCCAAAGACAAATAAAATGTATATGTTTTGTTATTTTTGATAAATGAAACAAACTTAGATAGAACAAAAAAAAAAGAGAAATAAATATCATTTGGACCGAACCGACCGAACGAGGAATTAAAAAATAAATATATAAAAAAAGGGAAAAAAGAAGAAGAGACAATAGGAGAGCGGCTCAAATCAAATATTAGTAACGGCACTAAATATAATAATGAGTATTTAGGAAAAAATCATGTTCAAAACACTCCATAATAATTCTTTTTTGTTGATTCCACATAACCCTGTAATCAATTTGATCCATGATAAACTTCTCGAAGTGACCTAAGAAAAGAAGACGACGAGACGCACCAATAGTTGGTGCGGTGCACTGATAGCGACATCCATTATGATTAAGCTATTCTCAAATAAAACCTCGAGTTTGATCCACGAACACATATCTCGTGCCGAACAAACGACACAGTTTTGAAAGGCAGGAAATCCAACCTACTAGTCGAAGTCAGGATTGCCCCGTCCTCTATCCCTAGGAACCTCAAATAATCCCCCTATCACTGTCTCAAAACACTTGTACCCGGTGTTATAATCCTCTATCCCAGTTCCGCCACACCTGAAGGCTTGCTACTCGTTCTCCGCTTTAATATTTCATTATTCAAAGTATTTGGCGCACGCGGAAGACTAAGTAATCAAGTTGCCATACTTCACAAGTGCATGATAAACACCAAAATTGGTAGGCATGCCTATGCAGAAAAGGGATATGGCCTTTCGAGTGTTGAACTAACCAAATAATACGTGTTAAAAATAAAAACACCCAAGACACAACACAATCCGATTTTATAATATCGTTAACCGGTTCTTTATAGAAGTTCAAAAACTCTAGGTGGATTACAAAATACAATAACTACTACGGCCAAACAACACCCTCGGCGGATTGACATCTTCACCAACAACGTCCATGGGTTTCTCCTTGCTGCTAACATCACTGGCTAACGATGTTAATTTGAAAAATAGTTACCCCATGGGGTTGAGCTCAACCGCTCGCGAATAAACATTTCACTCAATAGAATGCAGGCATTGAAATCATGTATAAGGCAATTTATATATGTATGCAATTAAAAAAAAAAACTCATGAATTTGTGTGCAATGTACTCCGGCTCCTTTACAGATAAACCTCACGCTGATGTGCTATCATCGCGGATAGACTCACCATCTCACTCCAAGACATCTCAAGCTCGTAGGCGGAGGCATCTCCGATTAAAGTACATCGAAGGCATCCCTTCGGCACCACGTGGCATTGCCAATAAACCTCACGGCGGTATAACGTCGGATAGACTCACGATGAGTGAATCACTTGTTTCATCATGAAATGTCATGGAATGCATACACCATGCAATCTTACCTTATTGGCATTCATAAGACTCAATGCAAATGAATCATTCGTTTCCATGATCATATTCTTTTTAGAAAGTCAATCAATTCAGAAAATCATGCGCATCAAACGAGAAGTGAAGAATACGATCAAGATTTCAGACTATTGACGAATGATTTTAACGTCAATCCAAACAAACCATAAAAGTTAGAAATTCACTTGCCTAGATTCAAAATGAGTTGGATGACAACAACATACGACAGACGAACGGCGACGGGCGGCTAGCCAAGGGCAACAAATGGCTAGGGTGCCGGTCGGCTAAGGCGATGGCATGGGTCGACGGTGACCAAAGGCGATCGCATAGCTCAAAGGATATACAGAAGCAGAGTGACGATGGTCTAACGATTTTATAAAAATAAACTGACTCTAAAGGTTTATATAGGGGAACCAACTGAAGGCTAGTCAGCTTAGTGCCGTGACCTAAAAATTGATCTTTCCAAATTTAGGTTAATGGATTACCAGATAATTAATCAAATTAATTAACTTAGCTTGAACTCTCTCAAGTTCTACCAAATTGTGACTTGTGATTTAAGTGATTATCTTGCAAAATATTATTTTTTAATTTTTTTCGGAGCGCCACTAATCGTTTTTTGGTAGGTCGATTAAAAACATAAGTAAATTAGTGGGAGAACTAATTACTTTTACAGTGATCGGCAGTGGTAGAGGAGACCGGCAACGCGGTGTACTCGTGATTGTAAATACGAGTATTAAGTTACATTGAGTTTGTTTTTCTAAAATGCATTGTTTTCTCTTTTTGTCTTGACAACAAAAAAGCTACTTTTTTTTTTGCTTAAATACTAAAAATGTAAATGAAATCTCCTCGTGCTCAGTGCCAAGGTCAGCAGCCGGAGCCGGAAGGAGGTGCAGCGGCGGCTATGGGGGGACGCCCTGTACGACCTCGCCACGGTGCTCCCGTTCCTCAGCGTGTTCGCGTTCATGTTCACGCTCAGCATCTTCTCCATGTCCAGGCCTCGCTCGATCTACCTCGTCGACTTCGCTTGTCATAAGCCGCACGACGATCTCAAGGTAATAATGAGCTCCTTCTTCCCCACGTCCTTGCATGCATGGGAACGTAAGTGGCATGGAGTTATTATTACATATTAAGATAGCCATATCGTTCTCATGTACAGTGTTTGCGACAGATGGGGCTTTAATCTGCGGGCCGTAACTAGGTAGGTTGGTAAAAGGGTCTCGCATGATGCATCGGGGAATATCGATCCATATGTAGGTCCTACGTGATACGATGAACGCGATAAATACTAATCTAGACAAGTGAGGAGAGTAATATTCTAATGAGTTTTGCTAGTATAACAATTTATGGGTGGTTGTGAAAATAACAATATGTTATCGGCCACAAATTCTTCAAGAAGTGACCTCACAATAATTTTTAATTATTTATTATTATTTTTTGCGGCCCAAAATAAATTGTTAATGTAACAATCTAGTTACATAATTAATTCTATATCCTATTTTTCTCGATGCTTGCGCATATGTCTCTGCTAAACCTAGCCAATTATGTCTGCATATTTTTGGGATTGGTATTCAAATAGCTTGTTTTATGGTAAGACAAGTACCTTAAAATATCATGATTATGATGTGCTTCCATGATGTCGATATTATCTAGTTTTTTGGTACGTCTTTTTATTATAATTTTTCAAGATTTTGTGGCGTGCGCCGACTTAATTTTTAATGCTTTTTTATTTTCTTATTTGTCAAGTTTTTTTTTTTTATTTTGACATCCCTAGCTTTGTCTATTGAAGTTGATAATTCCCTATTGGGAGTCGGCTAGCGTGACGCCACCATTACAAATTGCTTGTAACGGTGCAAGCAAAAAGTACAAATTGTTGATCCGGCTTCCCGAAATAGTTTTGAGGACAGAATTTGACCGTCCCAAGTCATGCTAGCACACCTTTTCAAGAAGTGACATTGCCGCCACGCCAGGTAATCATTTATTGAATTCGGAAATCAAAAGACAAAATGCAGGCAGACTCATCACAACCGACCAAGACCAAAAGACCCTTCACACCAACTAAAAAACACTTTAACACCTCCTTAGCGAGCATCTGTAGATGGAGGGGTTGGAGTTGGTGCGACGGTAGGCGGTGGCAGTGTCGCGACAGCTGGTACCACGACAGGCTGGACCGCAGGTGGTGGTGAAGCTGAGGGAGGTGGGGGTGGAGCTGGTGCCGCCGAGGATGACGACGACACTGGCATGAGTGGCGGGTCTATCGAAGGTTGAGGTGGGGTAGGCGGGGCAGGTAGGGCCTCTTCATCATCAACACGACAATGATTAACATGGCAATATAGGTATTAACAGGGGTATGTATTACAATTTTTTTTTTCAACCGTTTCTAAGACAAATCATGTGCATTCAACATTCTTAAGAATTTTAATAAACTCGCCCCCCCACCCCACTTTTTTTTTTAATCATTGCGCTCCAATGACCATGACCAAAGACGGTTGCATCGTTCAGACTCAAGTGTTGGATCCAAATGAAGGGGAGAGCATCTCTATTTATACTAGAGGACGTCTCATTATCACCGTTGATCGAGTCTTGATCTAGTGAATAAGAATGCATCTCCTCATCTAACAACTACCGGCATTAAAAAAGAGAGTTCTAGAATATGGTTACATTTACTATATTGTCCGCTCTTCAGAATACTCTAGAAGACTCAAGAAAACCTTGAAGACTAAGGTACTTTTAAGTCTTGCCGTTCACCCAGGCAATGAGGTTGGGCGATTTTTCCCCACCCATTCGGGCACCACCCTTGGTGCTCTCGCATGAAGTGAGTGATCTAAATTTTTGGCTTAACGACTGTTACTAATAAGTGGTATCGAACTTTTAATAAAGTCCGTTTTCCTTGCTTCTCCATAATATTCTCACGGCTCTTGGTGAAAAATCGAATAAATATAATTGCGCTCCAATGACCATGAACGAAGACGATTGTACCGTTCGTACTCGTGCCAAAACGACTCATTTTCTCGTTAGCTTCCATGCCGCAACGTGCGAGTCTCATTTAAATGGGTTTTTCTTGCCCAAATTAGGTTTAAAATATATATTTAACAATTTAGGACCAAAAATATTATATTTACCAAAAAGGGATCTGCGTGGCACTCAAAATACTGCACGGGCCCTGCACGACATTCAAAATGCCGCATGGTCCCAATAGTGGCTGCAATTTCTTTTTAATTTCATGTTTTTAATTATTTTATATTTATAACATTCATATTTACATAACTTTGTAAATATTTTTTTAATTTGAAGGTTATTTTTATAACAAGATCATCAATAATTAATTGAAAATTTTATTAAGATATATGTAATAAATTTAATTAGTAAGTAAATAATTAATACATAAATTTAAATAATTAAAAATATGATAAATATAAAATAATTAAAAACAATCAAAAATAAGAAATTTAAAAAATCCTATTGCAAAAGCATCATGAATATTTTTTATTAATTATTTACAAACTAATTAAATTAATTACATATATCTTAATAAAATTTTCAACTAATTGTTGATAATTATGTTATAAAAATAAGCTTCAAAATAAAAAAAAATTATATTTACAAAGTTATATAAATATAAATTTTATAAATATAAAATAACTAAAAACAAGTAAATAATTAATTATATATATCTTAATAAAATTTTCAATTAATTGTAGATAATTATGTTATGTCGTTCTCATGTATAGTGTTTGTGATAGATGGGGCTTTAATCTACGCGCTGTAACTAGGTAGGTCAGTAAAAGGGTCTCGCGTGATGCATCGGGGAATTTCGATCCATATGTAGGTCCTACATGATACAATGAACGCGATAAAAACTAATCTAGATAAGTGAGGAGAGTAATATTCCAATGAGTTTTGCTAGTATAACAATTTCTGGGTGATTGTGAAAATAATAATATGTTATCGGCCACAAATTCTTCAAAGAGTGGACCTCATGGTAATTTTTAATTAATTATTATTTATTTTTCAAAAATAAATTGTTAATGTAACAATCTTGTTACATAATTAATTCTCTATCCTATTTTTCTCGATGCTTGCGCATATGTCTCTGCTAAACCTAGCCAATTATGTCTGCATATTTTGGGATTGGTATTGAAATAGCATGTTTTATGGTAAGCCAAGTACCTTAAAATATCGTGATTATGATGTGCTTCCATGATGTTGATATTATCTAGCTTTTCGGCACGTCTTGTTATTATAATTTTTCGAGATTTTGTGGCGTGCACCGACCTTAATTTTTAACCCTTTTTTATTTTTTATTTGTCAAGTTTTTATTTTATTTTATTTTGACGTCCCTAGTTTTGTCTGTTGAAGTAGATAATTCCCTATTGGGGGTCGGCTAGCGTGACGCCACCGTTACAAATTGCTTGTAACGGTGCAAGCAAAAAGTACAAATTGTTGATCCGATTTCCCTAAATAGTTTTAAGGACAGAATTTGACCGTCCCAAGTCATGCTAGCACACCTTTTCAAGAAGTGACATTGCCGCCACGCCAGCTAATCATTTATTGAATTCGGAAATCAAAAGATAAAACGCGGACAGGCTCGTCGCGATCGACCAAGACCAAAAGACCCTTCACAACAACTGAAAAACACTTCAACACTTCATTAGCGAGCATCTCCAGGTGGACTCGATTACCCATTTATTGAATTCGGAAATCAAAAGACAAAATACAGACAGACTCATCGCAACCAACCAAGACCAAAAGACCCTTCACAACAACTAAAAAACACTTCAACACCTCCTTAGCGAGCATCTGTAGATGGAGGGGTTGGAGTTGGTGCGACAGTAGGCAATGGCAGTGTCGCAACAGTTGGTACCACGACAGGCTGGACCGCAGGTGGCGGTGAAGCCGAGGGAGGTGGGGGTGGAGCTGGTGCCGTTGAGGATGACCACGACACTAGCATCAGAGGCGGGTCTACCGAAGGTTGAGGTGGGGTAGGCGAGGCCGGCAGGGCCTCTTCATCATCAACCCGACAATGATTTACATGGCAATATAGGTATTAACAGGGGTATGAATTACTATTTTTTTTTTCAATTGTTTCTAAGACAAATCATGTGCATTCAACATTCTTAAGAATTTTAATAAACTCGCCCCCCCACCCCTCTTTTTTTTTTTTTTATCATTGCGCTCCAATGACCATGACCAAAGACTGTTGTATCGTTCAGACTCAAGTGTTGGATCCAAATGAAGGGGAGAGCATCTCTATTTATACTAGAGGATGTCTCATTATAACCCTTGATCGAGTCTTGATCTAGTGAATAGGAATGCATCTCCCCATCTAACAACTACCGGCATTAAAAAAGAGAGTTCTAGAATATGGTTACATTTACTATATCGTCCGCTCTTAAGAATACTCTTGAAGACTCAAGAAAACCCTGAAGACTAAGGCACTTTTAAGTCTTGCCGTTGACCCAGACAATGAGGTTGGGCGATTTTTTCCAACCCATTCGGGCACCACCCTTGGTGCTCCCGGATGAAGTGAGTGATCTAAATTTATAGGCTTAACGACCGTCACTAATAAGTGGTATCGAACTTTTAATAATGTACGTTTTCCTTGCTTCTCCATAATATTCTCACGGCTCTTGGTGAATAATCGAATAAATATAATTGCGCTCCAATGACCATGAACGAAGACGATTGTACCATGCGTACTCGTGCCAAAACGACTCCATTTTCTCGTTAGCTTCCATGCCGCAACGTGCGAGTCTCATTTAAATGGGTTTTTCTTTCCCAAATTAGGTTTAAAATATATATTTAAAAATTTAGGACCAAAAATATTATATTTACCAAAAAGGGGTCTGTCAGGCACTCAAAATACTGCACGGGCCCTGCACGACATTCAAAATGCCGCACGGTCCCAATAGTGGCTGCAATTTTTTTTTAATTTCACGTTTTTAATTATTTTATATTTATAACATTTATACTTACATAACTTTGTAGATATTTTTTTAATTTGAAGCTTATTTTTATAACATAATCATCAATAATTAATAGAAAATTTTATTAAGATATATGTAATTAATTTAATTAGTAAGTAAATAATTAATACTTAAATTTAAATAATTATAAATATGAAAAATTTAGAATAATTAAAAACAATTAAAAATAAGAAATTTAAAAAATGCTACCGCAGAAGCATCATGAATATTTTTTATTAATTATTTACATACCAATTAAATTAATAACATATATCTTAATAAAATTTTCAATTAATTATTGATAATTATGTTAAAAAAATAAGCTTCAAAATAAAAAAATTTATACTTGCAAAGTTATATAAATATAAATTTTATAAATATAAAATAACTAAAAACAAGTAAATAATTAATTACATTTATCTTAATAAAATTTTCAATTAATTGTAGATAATTATGTTATGTCGTTCTCATGTGCAGTGTTTGTGATAGATGGGGCTTTAATTTGCGCGCCGTAACTAGCTAGGTCGGTAAAAGGGTCTCGCGTGATGCATCGAGGAATTTCTATCCATATGTAGGTCCGATGTGATACAATGAACGCGATAAACACTAATCTAGATAAGTGAGGAGAGTAATATTCTAATGAGTTTTGCTAGTATAACAATTTCTGAGTGATTGTGAAAATAACAATATGTTATCGGCCACAAATTCTTCAAAGAGTGGACCTCACAATAATTTTTAATTATTTATTATTTATTTTTCGAGGCCCAAAATAAATTGTTAATGAAACAATCTTGTTACATAATTAATTCTCTATCCTATTTTTCTCGATGCTTGCGCATATGTCTCTGCTAAACCTAGCCAATTATGTCTGCATATTTTGGGATTGGTATTGAAATAGCATGTTTTATGGTAAGCCAAGTACCTTAAAATATCGTGATTATGATGTGCTGCCATGATGTCGATATTATCTAGCTTTTTGGCACGTCTTGTTATTATAATTTTTCTAGATTTTGTGGCGTGCACTGACCTTAATTTTTAACCCTTTTTATTTTTTATTTGTCAAGTTTTTTATTTTATTTTATATTGACGTCCCTAGTTTTGTCTATTGAAGTACATAATTCCTTATTGGGAGTCGGCTAGCGTGACGCCACCGTTACAAATTGCTTGCAAAGGTGCAAGCAAAAAGTACAAATTGTTGATTCGGTTTCCCGAAATAGTTTGGAGGACAGAATTTGACCGTCCTGGGTCATGCTAGCGCACCTTTTCAAGAAGTGACATTGCCGCCACGCCAGCTAAACATTTATTAAATTCGGAAATCAAAAGACAAAACGCAGACAGGCTCGTCGCGATCGGCCAAGACCAAAAGACCCTTCACAACAACTGAAAAACACTTCAACACTTCATCAGCGAGCATCTCTAGGTGGACTCGATTCCCCTTTTATTGAATTCGGAAATCAAAAGACAAAACACAGACAGACTCATCGCAACCGACCAAGACCTAAAGACCCTTCACAACAACTAAAAAACACTTCAACACCTCCTTAGTGAGCATCTGTAGATGGAGGGGTTGGAGTTGGCGCGACGGCAAGTAATGGCAGTGTCACGACAGCTGGTATGACGACAGGCTGGACCACAGGTGGCGGTGAAGCCCAGGGAGGTGGGGGTCGAGCTGGTGCCGCCAAGGATGACGACGACACTAGCATCAGAGGCGGGTCTACTGAAGGTTGAGGTGGGGTAGGCGGGGCAGGCAGGGCCTCTTCATCATCAACAGGACAATGATTTACATGGCAATATAGGTATTAACAGGGGTATGTATCACTATTTTTTTTCAACCGTTTCTAAGACAAATCATGTGCATTCAACATTCTTAAGAATTTTAACAAACTCGCCCCCCCCCCTCTTTTTTTTTTTTTTATCATTGCGCTCCAATGACCATGACCAAAGACGGCTGTATCGTTCAGACTCAAGTGTTGGATCCAAATGAAGGGGAGAGCATCTCTATTTATACTAGAGGACGTCTCATTATAACCCTTGATCGAGTCTTGATCTAGTGAATAAGAATGCTTCTCCTCATCTAACAACTACCGGCATTAAAAAAGAGAGTTCTAGAATATGGTTACATTTACTATATCGTCCGCTTTTAAGAATACTCTTGAAGACTCAAGAAAATCCAGAAGACTAAGGCACTTTTAAGTCTTGCCGTTCACCCAGACAATGAGGTTGGGCGATTTTTCCCAACCCATTCAGGCAACACCCTTGGTGCTCTCGGATGAAGTGAGTGATCTAAATTTATCAGCTTAACGACTGTTACTAATAAGTGATATCAAACTTTTAATAAAGTCTGTTTTCCTTTCTTCTCCATAATATTCTCATGGCTCTTGGTGAATAATCGAAAAAATATAATTGCGCTCCAATGACCATGAACGAAGACGATTGTACCGTTCGTGCTCATGCCAAAACGACTCATTTTCTCGTTAGCTTCCATGCTGCAAGGTGCGAGTCTCTTTTAAATGGGTTTTTCTTTCCCAAATTAGGTTTAAAATATATATTTAAAAATTTAGGACCAAAAATATTATATTTACCAAAAAGGGATCTGCGTGGCACTCAAAATACTGCACGAGCCCTGCACGACATTCAAAATGCCGCACGGTCCTAAAAGTGGTTACAATTTTTTTTTCTAATTCATGTTTTTAATTATTTTATATTTATAACATTTATATTTACATTTTGTAAATATTTTTTTTAATTTGAAGCTTATTTTTATAACATAATCATCAATAATTAATTGAAAATTTTATTAAGATATATGTAATTAATTTAATTAGTAAGTAAATAATTAATACTTAAATTTAAATAATTATAAATATGATAAATATAAAGTAATTAAAAAATTAAAAATAAGAAATTTAAAAATTCCTACTGTAAAAGCATCATGAATATTTTTTATTAATCATTTACTTCCTAATTAAATTAATTACATATATCTTAATAAAATTTTCAATTAATTGTTGATAATGATGTTAGAAAAATAAGCTTCAAAATAAAAAAAAAATTATACTTAGAAAGTTATATAAATAGAAATTTTATAAATATAAAATAACTAAAAACAAGTAAATAATTAATTACATATATCTTAATAAAATTTTCAATTAATTGTGGATAATTATGTTATGTCGTTCTCATGTACAAAGTTTGTGATAGATGGGGCTTTAATCTGCGCGCCGCAACTAGGTAGGTCGGTAAAAGTGTCTCGCGTGATGTATCGGGGAATTTCGATCCATATGTGGGTCCTACGTGATACAATGAACGCGATAAACACTACTCTAGATAAGTGAGGAGAGTAATATTGTAATCAAGCGTTGGATCCAAATTAACAGGAGAGCATCTTTATTTATACTAGAGGACGTCTCATTATAACCCTTGATCGAGTCTTGATCTAGTGAATAGGAATGCATCTCCTCATCTAATAACTACCGGCATTAAAAAAGGGAGTTCTAGAATATGATTACATTTTCCCCACCCGTTCGGGCACCACCCTTGGTGCTCTCGGATGAAGTGAGTGATCTAAATTTATCGGCTTCACAATTGTTACTAATAAGTGGTATCGAACTTTTAATAAAGTCCGTTTTCCTTGCTTCTCCATAATATTCTCACGGCTCTTGGTGAATAATCGAATAAATATAATTGCTCTCTAATTACCATGAACAAAGACGATTGTACCATTCGTACTGTGCCAAAACGACCCATTTTCTCGTTAGCTTCCATGCCGCAACGTGCGAGTCTCATTTAAATGGGTTTTTCTTTCCCAAATTAGGTTAAAAATATATATTTAAAAATTTTGGACCAAAAATATTATATTTACCAAAAAGGGATTTGCGAGGCACTCAAAATACTGCGCGGGCCCTGCACGACATTCAAAATGCCGCACGGTCCCAATAGTGGCTGCAATTTTTTTTAATTTCATGTTTTTAATTATTTTATACTTATAACATTTATACTTACATAACTTTGTAGATATATTTTTTTTAATTTTGAAGCTTGTTTTTATAACATAATCATCAATAATTAATTGAAAATTTTATTAAGATATATGTAATTAATTTAATTACTAATTAAATAATTAATACTTAAATTTAAATAATTATAAATATGACAAATATAAAGTAATTAAAAACAATTAAAAATAAGAAATTTAAAAAATGCTACCGCAAAAGCATCATGAATATTTTTTTATTAATTATTTACATACTCATTAAATTAATAACATATATCTTAATAAAATTTTCAATTAATTGTTGATTATTATGTTATAAGAATAAGCTTCAAAATAAAAAAAATTATATTTGCAAAGTTATATAAATATAAATTTTGTAAATATAAAATAACTAAAACAAGTAAATAATTAATTACATTTATCTTAATAAAATTTCCAATTAATTGTAGATAATTATGTTATGCCGTTCTCATGTACAGTGTTTGTGATAGATGGGGCTTTAATCTGCGCCCCGTAAGTAGGTAGGTCGGTAAAAGGGTCTCGCGTGATGCATCGGGGAATTTCGATCCATATGTAGGTCCTACGTGATACAATGAACGCGGTAAACACTACCTAGATAAGTGAGGAGAGTAATATTCTAATGAGTTTTGCTAGTATAACAATTTTTGGGTAATTGTGAAAATAACAATATGTTATCGGCCACAAATTCTTCAAAGAGTGGACCTCACGATAATTTTTAATTAATTTTTATTTATTTTTCGAGGCCCAAAATAAATTGTTAATGTAACAATCGTGTTACATAATTAATTCTCTATCCTATTTTTTCTCAATGCTTGCGCATATGTCTCTGCTAAACCTAGCCAGTTATGTCTGCATATTTTGGGATTGGTATTGAAATAGCTTGTTTTATGGTAAGCAAAGTACCTTAAAATATCGTGATTATGATGTGCTTCCATGATGTCGATATTATCTAGCTTTTTGGCACGTCTTGTTATTATAATTTTTCAAGATTTTGTGGCGTGCACCGCCTTAATTTTTAACCCTTTTTTATTTTATTTGTCAAGTTTTTATTTTATTTTATTTTGACGTCCCTAGTTTTGTCTATGTATGTCAATAATTCCTTATTTGGAGTCGGCTAGCATGACGCCACCGTTACAATTGCTTGTAACCGTGAAGCAAAAGTACAATTGGTGATCCGGTTTTCCCGAAATAGTTTTGAGGACAGAATTTGACCTGTCCCGGGTCATGCTAGCGCACCTTTTCAAGAAGTGACAATGCCGCCACGCAGCAAAACATTTATTGATTCGGAATCAAAAACAAAACGCAACAGGCTCGTCGCAATCGACCAGACCAAAGACCCCTCACACACTGAAAACACTTCAACACTTCCATTAGCGAGCATCTCCAGGTTGACTCGATTCCCTTTTATTGAATTCTGAAATCAAAAGAAACAAACGCAGCCAAACTCTTCGCAACCGCCAAGACTGAAGACCATTCACAACCTAAAAAAACACTTCACACCTCCTTAGCGAGAATATCTTGTGATATGGAAGGGAGTGGGAGTGCGCGACGGCAGTAATGGCAGTGTCGGCGACAGCTGGTATGACGACAGGCTGGACGCGCAGTGCGTTGAAGCCGAGGGAGGTAGGGGTGATGCTGGTGCCGCCGGGGATGACGACGGCACTGGCAATCAGAGGCAGGTTTAAGCCGAGGTTGAGGGTGGGGGTATGCGGGGCTGGCCAGGGTCCTCTTCATCATCAACGGACATATTATGACCTGGCAATATAAGGTATTACAGGGTATGTATTTACAATTTTTTTTTTCAACTCGTTTCTAAGACAACATCTGTGTATTCAACATTCTTAAGATTTTCATAAACTCGCCCCAGCCCCCCCCCCCCACCTCTTTTTTTTTTTTATCATTGCCTCCAGATGACCATGACCAAAGACTATATTGTTCATTCAGACTCAAGTGTTGGATCCAAATGAAGGGGAGAGCATCTCTATTTACACTAGAGGCCGTCTCTTATAACCCTGATTCGAGTCTTGATCTTGAATAAGAAATGCGTATCCTCATTAACACTACCGTCATTAAAAAAGAGAGTTTCTCGAATATGGTTCCATATTACTATATCGTCGTCCGCATTTAAGAAGGACTCTTGGTGACTGAGAAAACCCTGAAGACTAGGCACGTTAAGTGCTTGCCGTTGACCCGCAATGAGGTTGGCCCGATTTTTCCCCACCATTCGGGCACCCCTATGTTGCCATCGATGGTGAGTGATTAATTTTTCCGGCTTAAGACTGTTACTATAAGTGGTATCGAAACTTTTTAAAGTCCATTTTCCTTGCTCTCCACAATATTCTCACCGGGCTCTTGGTGAATATCGGATAAATATATTCAGCTCCAATTACCATGAACGAAGAAGTGGTACCATACTTGTACTCGTGCCAAACGACTCATTTTCTTTTTGCGTCCTGTCCCAAAACAGGAAAAAAAAAAAATTATGCCGCAACGCTGCGAGTCGCATTTAATGGGTTTTTCTTTTTTCCCAAATTAGGTGAACAAATATTTATTTAAAAATTTAGGACCAAAAATATTATATTTAAACAAAAATGGGATCTGCGGCAGCTCAAAACTACTGCACGGCCCTGCACGACATTCAAAATAACCGCACGGTCCCAATAGTGGCTGCAAGGGGGTCTTTTTTTTTTTTAATTTCATTTTATTATTTTATAATATTTATAACATTTATACTTACATATATTTTGTAGATATTTTGTTTAATTTGAGGTCCTTATTTTTTATTATTATATTTTATAACATAACCATCACTAATTATTGAATTTTATTAGATATATGTAATAAATTTAAGAAATTAGTAGTAAATAATAATACATAAATTTAATAATTGATATATGACAAATCTAAAATATTAAAACATTGAATACGAAATTTAAAAATGGCTACCCGCAGAAGGGCATCATGAATATTTTTTATTAATTATTTACATACGCCATTAAATTAATAACATATATCTTTATAAAATTTTCATTGATTGTTGCTATTATGTTATAAAAATAAGCTTCAAAATAAACACAAATTTATAGTTGCAAAATTATATAAATATAAATTTTTATTAAATATAAAATAACTACAACAAGTTAAATAATTAATTCCATATATCTTTATAAAGTTTCAATTAATTGTAGAAGATATAACGGCGGACATGCTCGTCGGATCGACCAAGACAAAGACCCTTTCACAACACTAAAAACACTTCACACTTCATTGGCGAGCTCTCCAGGTGACTCGATTGCCCCTTATTAATTCGGAAATAAAAGACAGCGCCGACAGACTCATGGCAACCAAGCGAGACCAAAGACCCTTCACATAACTAACAAGCACTTCAACACCACTCCTTAGCGAGCATCTGTAGATGGAGGGTTGGAGTTGTGCGACGGCAGGCGAGTGGCAGTGTTTCAACAGGCTGTCCTGATTAGGCTGGACCGCAGTGGCTGTGGAAGCCGGGCACTCGGCATGAGTGGCAGGTCTACCGAGGTTGAGGTGCTCGGGTAGGCGAGCTAAAGTAGGGCCTCTTCATCATCACACGACATGATTTGGCATGAGGGGGGGGGGGAGGGGGGGGCATTATCTATTAACAGGGGTTGTATTACTATTTTTTTTCAACCGTTTTTAATACAAATCATGTGCATTCAACATTCTTAAGAATTTTAACCACTCCCCTCCGCCCTCTTTTTTTTTTTTTTTTATCATTGCGCTCCTAATGTACGCATGACCAAAGACGGGGTAATCGTTACTAGACTCAGTGTTGGATCCCATGAAGGGAGAGCATCTCTATTTATACTAGAGGATGTCCCTCTTCTCACCGTTTGATCGGGTCCTTGATCTAGTGAATAAGATGCATCCTCCATCATCTAACAACTACACCACTACCGGCATTAAAAAAAGAGGTATAGAATATGGTTTACATTTACTATTATCTTCCCGCGTCTTAAGAATACTCTTAACAGACTTCAAAAAAATCCTCTGAAGACTACGCACTTTTAAAGCAAGTCTTTTTGCCGTTCACACGATTCCAGGCATGAGGTTGGGTGTGGGGTGCATTTTTCCCCACCCTTTCCGCCCATATCGGGCATCCGACCCTTGGTCTCTCAGATGAAGTAGTGATCTCTAAATTTTAAGACTTATTGGCTTAACGAGGTTGTTTACTAATACGTGGTATCCGAACTTTTAAATAAAGTCCTTTTTCCTTGCTTCTCCATAATAATCTCACGGCTCTTGATGAATAATCGAATAAATATATTGCATCCCAATGTATTAACAAAGACGCTTGTACCGTTTGTACTCGTGCCAACACGACTCATGTTCTCGTTAGCTCATGCCGGCAAGGTGCTGTCTCATTTAAATGGGTTTTTCTTCCCAAATTAGGTAAAAAAATATATTTACAATTTACAGGACCACAATATTATATTTATCAAAAAGGGATCCTCTGCCACTTAAATACCGCATGGGCCTTGCACGACATTCAAAATGCTGCACGGGCCTAATAGTGGCTT
>JAGVVM010009716.1:7500-12748 GCA_019149425.1 Psidium friedrichsthalianum | reverse complement strand
CCACCCCCAGGCGTGGGGTGTCCCCGCTTGCTTATCGGGACTGCTGTTAAGCTTTTGTCCTCCTTGGTTACTGTTGATACTGTCCGCGGTGGAGGCTATCTTGCTGTCTATCTTGTTTGTGGAAGTTGCTGCTGGATTCAAGCCTCATGGCCACCCCGCTAGCCTGGCTTCTGCTGTCTGGGAGGGAAGTCCAGTCCACATCTTTGCCGTCCCAGAATCCTTGGAGGGTCTGCATGCTGTATTGCTGGTGTTTCCTGGACAGTTTGCATGCTGCGATTTGCTACTGCTTTTCTGGGCCTCGCAATTGCTGTTCCAATTCTGCTCGGTCCCTCTCCGCTGATGGATGGCTCGCTGCTCGGGTGTTGTTTGTATAGCCGATCCTTGGCAAGTTCCTGCATTCTTGTAGGGTTCTTGCTGCTGTTTTCCTTTAGACTTGCTTTTTTCCCAGGTGGCTGGATGCTGTTTACTGCACCCCTTCTTCGTTCCTGGTTGCTTCTGCTGGTCCATTTGCTTGTTGCTGCTCTGGCATCTTTGCTACAGGTACTTGTAGTGGTTGCGCGATTTGTGTAGCTGCTACTTGCTTTGTCTTCTTTTGTCTCGGCCTTCTTGTTTTGGCCTGCTTGCTTCCTTTTTTGATCCTGGTTTAGCCCGGCCTGTGGGCTCTTGTTTGTTTGTCTTTCTTTTGTCTTGCCTTACACCCCTGCACCCTCGGTGACATCCCTTATAACCTTGGGTACGGGTTTTGTGTTCGGCCTTCTTGTTTTGCGTGTTTGAATAGCTAATATATTCTTACCTTACCCAAAAAAAAAACAACTGCGAAAGCATTATTCGCGTCTTGGGTTACTGTAGCTCACGACTACTGTAGCTCCAGATTCTCTCTGGTTTTATGTTCGTTCTCTTGGCCGCCCCGACGTTCTCCGGCGTAGTAGACTTCTTTACCGGTGTTTCGGCCTAATTTTCGCACCAGGAGGTCGCATCCTCCTTCTCTACATCTGGTTCGTCTGGATTGCATCGTCGTGAACCTTCAAGCCGCGGATGGTGGATCTGGGTAATCGTATGGCAACAACCCATGAAGCCTCTTCTCTCGGCCGAACCCGGCGGCCTCGGGGAAGAGCAAACAAGCCCTAATGGCCCCTCAAGGCCCTATCGTGGACCATCTCAACCCTATCTAGGGTTCTTTCGAATCGGCTGGACCCTATCCAGCCTGTGAGGAAGAATGGACCGCCGCGTGTTTCTCCGGTGAATAGACCGAGCACCCTCGGGCAAAGCCAGAGTAGAGGAGATCTAGAGTCCGACGGCCGAGGCGTCGTGGAACTCCAGCCAGTCGTCTTGACCTTCTGTCCAAATCGGGCTTACCCCAGCCCAATGCGGATGCCCCTGTTGTGCTCGACAAAATGCCTGAGCCGTTTGTTGTAACTCTCAGAATGCAGGTCCCCGCGTCCCTCAAGGAACAAGCAGGGATCGATCCAACGATGCACCTGGAATCCACCAGCCGAATGTGCAACGTTCATGGGCCTCCATCGCCAAATCGGCGGAGAAAAGGTTATGCCTTATCTTACATCCCACCGATTAGAGTTAATGGTACTCGTGCCATCAAAGTTCCTGATGCAATTCTGGATTCATGTGACCCCAATGGAAATCATGCCTAGTCGGGTATTACGTTGGCAGGAGATTGCCATTTAAACTAACTGAGAATGTTGTTAGAACTTTGTGGGGTAATCAGTTACTGAAATTGTAGCAAATGCTGATGGGTTCTATTTTTTCCATGTCCTGGATGAGGAATTCGGCGAAGGATCCTTGATAGTGGGCATATTACGGTAGCTAGAACACCTTGATTCTATAGCAGTGGCACCCGAGACTAGTCTTGAGGAGAGACCGGCATGAATCCCTCCCGGTTTGGGTTAAGCTTAGGGGCATCCCCAACTCCATGTGGTCTGCCTCTGGAATTAGCTTGATTGCTAGCGATTGGGCAAGCCCTTGCATGTTGACTTGCCAACAGAAAGGGCGAGAGGATTGCGTTTGCTCGAGTCTGTGTTGAGATCAGGGCAAACCAGGAGCTGTCCGATGCTGTCCTTATTCAGTTAAATGAAGACACAGAGCCATGTGCAATCTCTGTTGAATACGAATGGAAACCAATTTCCTGCAGCAAGTGTGGTGTATTTAGGCATAAATGCCCGGATCAGGTTCCAGTGCCTGACACTAATGGGGACTTGTCCCAACCCCAGCCCTCTGAAGCATGGATTAGAGTGGACAAGAGGAGAGGTAAACATGCGGCTGAGCCCTCCCAGATGGCAGTGGAAAAGACTCCGGCAGCCCCAGATCAGACACCTGCAGCCCCCTCGAAGGATGCTCAGCCTGTGCAGCCCCAGGGGACAGTGGTTGGACTCGCTGCAATTGTGGATCCAGAGAACTCCTCAACCTCTTCATCAGATTCCGAGGGGGATAATACTGCAGTGAGACAGAGTAGTGAAGAACTCCCATCCCCCCCCCTCCGAATACCAGACGCAGATCTGCTATGCATCAAGCCTCTGAAGCAGGTACCTCTAATGTCCATCTTCGAATGCTGTTGTTGTGAGTTCTCTGGAGTATGTCCCTAGTAGCATCCCAGAGTCTTGTTCCCCCGAGAGTCACCGAGCCCCCTAAATCCTCTAACAAGAGGAAGGGCTGGAGAAAGCATTAATTCCTTTTGGCTGTTATGTTTTTTGGAGTATGGAACATCAGGGGTCTCATGACCCCCTTAAGCAGGCGGAAATCCGTAATTTTGTGCGCACCTACTCTCTTTGCTGCATGGGTATTTTGGAGAATAAAGTTCCTGCTGGTCTTTTTGGGAGTATTTCTGCCAAGCTTATCCCGGGTTGGAATTGGATTGCCAATTACGATTTTGCTCCTGGGGCAGAATCTGGTTTGGGTGGGATCCTGCTAGGCCTCCTTCACCCCCACTCTTATTCTGATCAAGCTATTCACGGTATGCTGCATGTTCTGCCTCAATAAGAATTGTTTTTTGTCTATCATCTATGCGGAGCACACCTTTGTGGCTAGACGACCCCTGTGGACTGACTAATCAACCTGAGCAACGATCGGGACTCTCCTTGGATGGTGATTGGAGACTTTAATGCCATCAAGGAACCAGCAGACCGTATAGGGAGTTCCACCACCTGGCTGCCAAGCTTTGATGAACTGAGCCAATGCCTTTCCCAAGCTGGCCTGAGGACCTCAGGTATGTCAGCCACAGATTCACCTGGTCCACAGGCACTGGGGTATCTCAGAAACAGCGGAAAATAGATCGGGCGTTAATCAACGTTCAGTGGATTGAGGTATTCTCTTACTCTGAGGCTAATTTTCTGACTCTGGGGTATCTTATCACTCCCCTATTTTGATTCGTATTGCGCCTCCGGGTATAAGAAGAAAGCCCTTCAAATATTTCAACTTCTGGTCACCCACCCTTCTTTCCAGACGGTGGTTTCCCAGGTCTAGTACTCCATGTTTGTTCTGTGCAGGAAACTCAAGCTTCTAAAGGCACACTTGAAGCTACTGAACAGGGAAGCCTTCTCTGATATCTCTGCTCGCACAGCCAAAGCAAGGAATTATCTTACTGCTGTCCAAGATGCTCTCGAACTGGATCTTGCAAATGGAGAGCTTGCTGACCGTGAGAAGGCTATGCTTCAGGATTTCTCTAACCTAAGGTTATGTGAAGAGGCCTTTTATGCGCAGAAATCAAGAATCAAATGGCTGAAAGAGGGGGACCTCAGCACCAAATTCTTCCACTGCTCCGTTAATAAGAGGAACCTTCAAAACAGGATCCTCTCGATCATGGACAACTCGGCACCCTGCTCACTGATTCACAGCAGATAAGTAATCATATTATCTCATTTTATGAGAATTTGCTTGCTGCTCAGCCTGTTGCTGATCTGCCTTCTGTCCAGGAACTCAGTTCAGTCATTGCTAGACCGCTAGATTCAGGTCAGATAGCTTTTCTCTCAAGGCCGGTGACAGATGGTGAGATCCATGCCACGATTTTTCTCTCTTCCAAGAGGTAAAGCCCTTGGTCCGGATGGTTTCTCAGCAGAATTTCTCCAGAAATCTTGGGATATAGTCGGCCCTCGGTTTCTCTTGCGATCAAAGATTTTTTCTCTTCTGGCTGCCTCTTGAAGGAGGTAAATAATACAATTCTGACACTGGTTCCTAAGGTGCCAAATGCCTCTACTCTCAAGGATTTCAGGCCTATTGCTTGCTGCAACACTACCTATAAATGCATCACCAAGATCATCGCTAATAGGTTGGCAAGTGTCCTGCGATCGATTATTAGCTTACCTCAATCGGCGTTTATCAAGGGACGTCGTATCAGCGACAATATTCTGCTGGCTCAGGAATTATTCTATGGCTTTCACCATGATCCATACCTCCCAAAGTGCGCCATTAAGGTCGACTTCCACAAGGCTTATGATTCGGTGAATTGGGAATTTCTTGAAAGGGTACTCCTAGCGTTTGGTACCCCTAATCACATGACGGGGCTCATAATGACTTGTGTTCGCTCACCGAAATTCTCGGTGGCAATTAATGGGGAACTCAATGGCTTTTTCCCGAGTGGCAGAGGCATCCGGCAAGGGGACCCAATGTCTCCCTACCTATTTACTCTTGTGATGGAGATCTTCTCTGGAATTCTAAACACCCAAACGAGGTTGCCCGACTTTAGATTCTTTTGGCGATGTAAAGCTTCGCGCTTATCACACCTATTTTTCGCAGACGATGTCTTATTATTTTCTGAAGCGAACCTTACAGCCGTTGAGGTATTAAAATCTGGAATTGATAGGTTTTCTGCTTGGTCCGGGCTGGAACCGAACATAGGAAAGAGTGAAGTCTTCATTTCAGGTGGATCGAGAGCCAACAAGGTAGACATTCTGGACTTGCTGGGCTTTGCTGAAGGAAACCTCCCTTTCCGCTACTTGGGAGTACCCGTTATTGCAACAAGACTGACTAAGGCGGATTGCACTTCTCTCATCAATGCTATCACCGAGAGGGCACAATCTTGGTGTCACCGCTTCTTGTCCTTCGCTGCTAGGCTCCAACTCATTAAGTCAGTTTTACATTCCATCCAAGTATATTGGGCTAGTGTCTTCACCCTACCGAAGGCAGTGCTCTTATCCATCGAGCGCATCCTACGCCAATTCCTCTGGAAGGGGCTAGGTTTGGGCATGGGAGGTGCAAAAGTACCTTGGGTGGAAGTCTGCATGCCTAAAGAGGAAGGAGG
>JAGVVM010009716.1:0-2500 GCA_019149425.1 Psidium friedrichsthalianum | reverse complement strand
CGGCAAAATTTTTTTTCTTGCAAAAAATCGCATCCAAATTCATTTCTACATTTTTTTTTTAGAGACGTGGTGCCATCTTAAGCAGGTGAATGTCTACTCCTGCTGGGAGACGAAAACTGCTCATAGGCTCTTTACGGGGTAGAGGTGCTCCGGTCGGGGTGACGGCAATGTGAGCTGTGCAAGATCCATGCTACGGGCACACAAGTGAGTCGTTCATGAATCAATAATGGATCAAACGGAGCATCTCTACGCAAATATATGGACGACCCTTGCATCGCGTGGCTCCCCCTCATGCAGGCATCACGGCCGATTGCATGGGTCGTAGCTGAGCGACTTGGCCGGCCATTGGCCGAGTGCACGGACGTGGCCGGAGCGACTTGTCCGGTCTTGGTCGAGCGAATTGGCCGAGAGCACGGGTACGTGGCCGAGCCTCTTGCCGGCCGTTGCCGACGAACTAGCCGGCCATTGACATGAAATGGGGAACACACGACCCATGGGCATGAATGAGCGATGATCTTATGATGATTATGCGACGTTTGAGCGATGGTTGAGTCCTGATCAAACCAAAGATCAAACCATGACCGAGACCTAAAGGGTCGAGGGGAGGGGAGATTGTAGGCGATACATTAGGGTCGAGATCAAAGCGACGATTCAGCCATGATCGGCACATGATCTCGCTCTCGTGTCTAGTGTTGCGGGTGAAGCCACGATTTTTTGAATTGGTGAACGACCTTGAGCATCGATGAACCAACGATCATGTCGCGATCAGGCATGTTAAGGCAAAGATTGAGTCCGATCGAGCCAATGTCAACCATGACCGAGGCCATGATTGGCCAAGGGGAGTGGAGATTGAGCGCGAGATTCGGAGGCGATCGAAGCGATGACTAAGCCTTGGTCGACGCATGATCTTGGTTTTTCGGCGTTCTAGCGGTGCGGATGTGGCCCTTGTTCGATGGGTTCATGCGCTCTTTGAGTTCTCATGCTCAATGAGTCCATGGATTGGTCGGCTTGGGTTACTTCCAAATGTACGGATGGCGTGTGAGAGATGATAAGATGTGTATGTTGGCAGGCTCCGTGCTGGTGCATGGAACTGTTCCCACACCCTTCGATCAGGTTTTGCTCCCTGAGCTAACGTTGATCAAAAAGCGTCTGGTTCCTGTGTTGCATACCCTATTGCGAGGAAAATTGTGCCTATCGTTGTCCCATTCAAGCCGTGACATCCCCTCTACCCCCGGAGTGCCGGTTGGACAGATAGTGGGGCTCGTGTTCCACGAAACATCTCATTTTCGATGTTTGTTCGGACGGACGCGAGTTCCTTAATTGTTCTCTCGGATGCGGAACCTGCCCATGTCCATTGAGGTTGGGGTCATCGGCCCTTGTTCTGTTCTCAAGCGTCTATCGCTTTACCGGAATGACGCCTTGACCTTGTCCTGATCTGCGTGGAGATCTCGGGCGTCAACGATGGATCATGCTGGCGGAGTCGTGGAAGGAATGCTACCTGGTGATCCTGCCAGTAGTCATATCTTGTCCTCAAAGAATAAGCATGCTTGTGTAAGTATGAACTAATTCAGACTGTGTGAAACTGCGAAAGGCTCATTAAATCAGTTGATAGTTGTTGACGGTATTTGCTACTCGGATAACCGTAGTAAATTCTAGAGCTTCAAAACGTGCCAATAACCCCGACTCTTGGAAGGTGCATTATTAGATAAAAGTTCGATGCGGGCTTGCCCGTTGCTCTGATGATTCATGGATTAACTTGACGGATTGTTTACACGGCCATCGTGCCGGCAGACGGCATCATTCAACATTTTCTGCCCTTCAACTTTCGATGTAGGATAGTGGCCTAATACTGGTGGTGACGGGGTGACGGAGAAAGAATTAGGGGTTCGATTCCGGAGAGGGAGCCTGAGGAGCAAACGGCTACCACATCCAAGAAAGGCAGCAGGCGCACAAATTACCCAATCCTGACACGGGGAGGTAGTGACAATAAATAACAATACCCGGGCTCTTGAGTTTCGGTAATTGCGAATGAGTACAATATAAGGTGGGTTTGGTTCAGCATTCCCAAGGGGCTTTCAGCCCTCAAAGCCCTTGGGAAAATGTTGAAACCCATTTTCGGTTCAGCTTTAGGCCAAGCATTGCCAATGCGGGCCTTGAGAATGCTGAAAAGCCCAATGCTAGTAGAGGGGGGGGGACCGCATTGGGCTTTCCGCATTGGATCCGAATGCTAAAAGACATTTTTTTTTCCAAAAATAACCCCACCAATGGTCAAAATTATCCAAAATCCATTTTGTAAAGTATTTTTAGAAAATAATATTTTAATCAAAGCCGTTTTGAAATCAGATTTTTCCAAAGGCAATTAGCATTTCCCAAAGCCCTTAGGCTAAGGACATTTGCATTTCCACCAAAAGCACATTGAAATGTGAAACCAAAACCACCCTACAATCCCTTAACGAGGATCCATTGGCGGCAAGTCTGGTGCCAGTAGCCGCGGTAATTT
>JAGVVM010009715.1:0-10807 GCA_019149425.1 Psidium friedrichsthalianum | reverse complement strand
CCCTCTCCCTCCCATTATCCTGCAATAAAATAAAATAACATAGCGGCGAATGAACAAACCCCTATTTTTTGAGAAAAAAAAAACAAAAAAAAAAAAACAAAAAAAAAAAAAAAAAAGAAACTGAAGAAAAAAAAAAGAGACAACCTCGCGCGGGAGGGAAGGGGGAAACCACTCCAATCACCACACACAGCACTATTCAAGCGATGGACAGCAACATTTTCATCAATCCAAAGCCACACACAGTCTAAAAGAAATTGATTTCGCAGCAAATACACCGATTGTACGGTCAATTTTCCTTAAACCGATTTACACGAATCGATCCCTGAGCTAATCCATGGCAAATCTAACATCATGAGCGAAGTCTAGATGTTGAACTTACCTAAACGACGATTGAAAACCAGCCGAGGATGTGGCGGGAAGTGGCGATGACGGCTCTCGGGGGCGGTCCCGGTGGGCAAGGCAACGACGACGACGGCGGATTCCGGCGGATTTAGTTTGGAAACCGGGTTTGTTCAAGTGCTAAAACAACACCAAATCAAGCTGGCAAACAAGATTATGACATTGAAGAGGGTTCTAGGGACCAGCTGGGATTGATATACATCAACGAGAACCCAAAATCACAAAATCTGAAAATCAAAAACAGATTCGCTCGACCGAAAATGTCCCCCCCCAAAAGCAGGTCCGCCCGAGGAGAGATGGGCAGAAGAAAGTTAAGGAAAGAGGATAAGCATAGTGAAGGGATTCGGTATAGCCGTAAGATCGAGGAAGGGCAGAACAGAGTGTGTATAAGATTGATTCGAGGCGGGCAAGAAAGGAAGGAGAAAGGAGCGGCAAGGAGGATGATAAGGATTAATTTTTTTTTTCTTAGTGTCCAAGGGAGAAGTAAGGATAGTAAAGTAGAGGTGAGTGAAAACTGCGAGTGGAGGAGTGTAGAGGTGAGATAGTAAGGAGAGATTGGAAGAGATTGCAGGTTAGAGGAGATTGCCAAAGATCAGGGCAAAGTAAGCAAGAGAAAGTAAAGACAGGTAAGATAGAATGATTCGAGATAGAAGTGAAGATTCGAAAGGGCCAAACGACCTCAGATCGAAAGTGATTCAAGTTGAAAAAAGAACCACAAGACGAGACCTAAACATACCAAAAAATCACGACGATACAACGGTCGGATTCGTTGGTGGCCAGTAGTTGAAGTTGGCACCAAGAAAACTGGGAAGCCTGAGAGAGAAGGAGAGGTCCGAAAATTTAGAGAGAGAGAAGAGAGAGAATCTGCTTCGTGAGAGAGAGAAAAAGAGAGGAGATGAGAGTAGATATATCTTAGGGTTAATTAATTGAGGTTACTATTCATCGGAAAGCGACGTAATGTGGAACGAATCGATGATTTTTGGACGATCGTGAATTCTCGACTGATAGGCGGATTTGGCCTCAATAATTTCGGCAACTAGTCAAATGGTCAACAAAGAAGATGATTGGACGAGACATTTCTCGAAATCGTTGAAGGTCAAGGACCGGGGTGGGACTCAATCGGGCTGATTTGGCTCAATCGCGAGCGGGAAAATGACTTCGGATTCGTCGTAAAATTTTTCTTCACCTTCTAAAATACTCTTATCCTCACATGCCATGGATTCTAGCTCAAACCAGGGGTAAGAGGAAATTCTAATTTTTCCCTTTTTCACTGGGCATTTTTCGAGATCCATCTGCCCATTTCGATTTCCAGGCAAGGCAAATTCCACAACTGTGAACTCATGAGAGTCAATTATCCTATCAACGAACCAATTCACGGACGCCATTCATAAGATGGCAACTTTAAAATTAAATTCTCAAACTAAGGGTGGCTTTACGGAGTACGGTAATTGACCATTGGGTTCATACGAGTGCTTATTCCTAGCTAGCCTTGCCCTTCTAGTTAGTTATCCCGGAAGTGATCAGTTTCGTGTGAGATCCATTTATAGCGCCTTTATGAAACTACAACCATTCTATACTACAAGTCCGAAAAAATGGTCGAATTTCAGAATTTCACATAAACTCTTGCTACTTAGTATCACAATTAACAAAAATTGAACCTACAGCATCATTAGCAAAATCTCACTGACCCAAATATCTTTTAAACTAAACACCCTTTATACTGCTGTTGATAACACCACGAGATCAGTTTCATCGCGGATAAGGCTATACATATGTTTGCTTCACTACTCTAGATATTACGTCACTGCACCATAAGAATACAAACGCAGAGGTAGATTCATCTCTATCTAAATGTCTTCCTCAGTCAATATCAATATAGCTTTCAAGATGCAGAACTTCTACCTATAACTCAGCAAAAATCGACAGTACTTTTAAATAAGGATTCTCTTGACGGCAATCTAATGTGTTGACTAGATTGGATTGGTACTACTTACCATTCCAATTGATAAATAATATACAAGTCTTATACACATCATAGCGTCCATTAAGCTTTCCACAACACTAGTATATGGAACACTTTCCATATCTTCATTGCTTGTGAAGTCTCATGACACATTTTGAGGCTCAAACCTTCATCTCTTCACAATAGTTTTAGGTGACACTCTTGCATATGAAATCATCAAGAACTTTATCTATATAAGTCTCTTGTGAAAGAGATCACAATCTCTTTGAACGATCTCTTGAAATCTAATTTCAAGAAACATATGCAGCTCGCCATATACTTCATCTCAAAATTGGAACATAACCAATTCATGACTGTAACAAACTCTATATTGCTCCTAGCATTAGTATATCATTAATATATAATGATAAGATCACAAAATGACCTTTGGATCTCTTGATATATACACAATTATCTTCATTAATCATGTCAAAATTATATGCCACTATGGCATTACAAAAGCGTATATACCATTATTGTTGAAGAATGCTTGAGGCCATATATCGATCTCAAAAGTCAATACCATCTTGCACAACTAACATGTTGTTCCAGAAAAAGATGAATTGAGGTAAATCTATCATAAAAGAAGGAAAACCTCTTCATAAGATCAAACCTTCATTCTTATTAATTATACCCTTTTCACTATAAGGCGAGCATTATATCTGTTAATCGAGCCATCAATCTAATGCTTTTTTTGAGAATCCACTTAATCTCAATGGCTCTGCATCCGTTCAAAAGATCAATCAATTCCCAAACTTCGTTTGATCTCATGATCTCTTCTTCAAACTTCTATCTTCTCTATCCACTTTTCTTATCAGGGCAAATCAGAATCTCATTTACATTCATTGGCTCATTCTCTTCTCATGGAGCGACCATATGAACTAACCATGGAAATTTCCCTTTTGATGTCAAAAACATCGACACAAAATACTTTTGTGACTGATTCATTCTATAGGAGATTGTACACTTAGCGCATCATGTTCCATTACGCTCACACTCAGATTAGACAACGATAATTCTTCACATCAAGTGATTACAATTGAGACGAGTTCAAAAAATTTCCTACTTCTCACATTGCTCCCACTTAGATGAGATGCTCCAATAAAATCATTATTACTATCCAAGATTTCAAATAAAGAATAGTCTTCACTTATCTTACCCTTTTTCGAAAAATTCATTCACTAAAAATGTGACATCTCGTAATTCAAATTCAGTTACACTTTCACTTTTTTGCTCACTTATAAACACGTACCTTTTTAAGTTCTCTCAGTATCTCATGTTGATACTCTGTTTGCCTCTAGGGTCTAATTTCTCATACTCGTGAGAGGACTCATGTGTATAGGCAGTACATCCATAAGGTCTAATAAAAAACCAAATCTTAATTTCAACTTGTCCATAACTCATATAGAGTGGAAGTAACTGATTTAGAAGGCTCATAGTTAAGTATATAGATGGCAATCAACAAAGCACACCCTAAAAGGTGATTGGCAAATTAGTCTGTGCCATTATAGACCTAACTATTTCCATTGGGACCAATTTCTTCTCTCTGTGACTCCATTCTGTTAAGGAATCACTAGAATGGTCAACTGTCTTTCTATTCTTTTTTCATCACATAAATATCTGAACTGATCAGATAGATTTTCTTGATCTCGATCAAATCTTAATCTCTTTTAAAAAATTTAAATTTCTATCAGTCTCATAAATTTCTCAAAGCAATTCATGTCTTAGATTTATGAGAAATTAAAATGACATATCCGAATCAAGTGTAATCATCTATAAATGCAATGAAATAAATAGCCTCTGCCTTATTCTTGCATTCAGTGTACCACAGATGACCAAATGCAAAAGAAACTCAGCTCTTGTTTCTTTTCCAAATGATTTTCTCATTATTTTTCCCACTAAGCAATGCTCACGAGTAGGCAAATCGACTTTTTCAATATTTCCCAATAAGTCCTCTTAGCTAATCTATTTATTCGATGTTGGCTAATATGACCCAGCCTAACATGCTATATATTCATATCCTTATGATAAGATTCAGAAGATGTAAATAGGGAATAACATTATTGTACTTAATAATTAGCACAATAAAATCATCCAAAACTATAATAACTTGTTCCTCACGACAAGTCATTACATCTTATGAAAGTTCAAAAAACTAAAATCAACTTTAACCAATACTTATATTGGAACTAAATTCCATCGAATTTCTGAAGCATATAACAAATTATGTAGGAAACAGGGTGCGACCACTGTGCATATTTAATTGGCAGGAGTCAATCTCTTTGACTTCCATTCAAGAATTATTTCATGAAGGCATTTCTATTTTTGTTATTTCATGAAGGCATATTTATTGGCAGGAGTCAATCTCTTTGCTCCATGTGGAATTCATCGAAATTCCATGAAGGTATTTTTATTTTTTATATGGTTTGTGGCCCCTTATGTCTACAATCCACAAAGGATGAGATTCGGCTACGAAAATTGAATTGGAGACATAAGTAAAACTCTCGAGTGCACAGAGGTTTTCTAACTTCTTTGGCTCACCATAGTTATGAGCAAAATGACCTTTCTTGCCACAGTTGAAACATTTCATATTTGAGATGTTTTTCTTGAAAGGACACTTTCCTTTCCTATGTGATTAAATTTTGATTTCTTCCTGAAGAATCTATTTCATTGTCCTTTCACTTCTTGAACCCACCTTGACGCTTACACTTGGAATAGGAAGTCCCATTTGAACTAGAATCAGCATAACAAATGTCAGTTTCTAGTTTGGCCGCCAGAAGGCGGTCAACTCTAGTTCAAAATAGCGCATATCATTGTCAAAAGTCTTTATTTTTCATTATGGATTGAAGTGGATTTTCATATATACACGGTTATGAGGTAAAGACAGATTACTGCTTGCATTTGCTACTCATCAGTCAAAATGTGGCTCGCATCTTACAGTTCACTTATCATATTTGACATACACTACAAAAGTTGTTTCATATTCTGCCCATGAGGCATCATATAAGTGTCAAACTTTATAGTGATCTATCTAAACTTGGTGACCATATCTAACCAACTTAGTTTTTAATGCTTCTCACTTAACTTTGAAATTTTCATGAATGTCTGAACTCACGCATAGAATCATTTTTCATGCTACTCAACAACATAATGCCAGCCATAGAGTTCATCCTTTTATAGGCAACATATTGCCTATTTATACTTTTTATCATTTGCAATATTTTCATCTTCAGGTTCTCCATAATTAGGTTAAGAGCTTTTAGTGCTTTTTTCTTCTTCTTTTTTTTTGGAACATACTGGATTCTCATATTCCAGTTTTCATATTTCTGCCATCTAAATTCTCTCCTTTGTCAAGCTCAACTACGATATTCTAAAATACTGTCACCATTGTATCTATACACGAAGTTCTATAGACATGTATTCATAAACTATTAATGCTTAATATTTACACATATATTTTACACTAACTAATTATATTAATAAATAATTTCACATAAGGTCTTAGATTTGAAAGTTTTACTATGTTCCCAATCATCATCTAAGACTCCTCTCTCGAATTATCATTAATATAATCATTTATGTAAAATTGAGTTCACTAAAGTTACTAAAACTTTATAGAACTCCCCACTCGAATAAAGATCATAAGTCAAACACTGATCTCATCATCTTGTAATCATAAAAATGACATATCATGATTTGAACTAATATACAAACAATTCATGCATCAAATCATAGTCAAATTTTGGAATACAAGATATAAATAACAAGTATATTTAATTTCATGCAAAATATTCATAATATTGCATGTAAGGGCAAAATAGTAAATCAATTGAAAGGGGTAAAATCATAAATTCTGGCCAAATTAAGGCCCAAAGGGGTGATGCACTCGTCTACGGGCAAAAATTGGCAAATCACAGCACGGAAGGTGGGAAAAAATAGAATTTAATTTCACCCTCAGTCATGTGCTTTTCTTTAATAAAAAACATTCTAACATTGAACAGTAAAACTTAAGATGCTTAAGTGGCAAGCCGCACTACTTGCCTTCAGAGAGTGCGTGGGTTCAATCCCACCACTCCATGAAATCATTTTCTTGGAAAATATAATATTTTTTGGTGTTTGGTTAATACTTAAAAATGAACTGAAAAAAAATTTGTGTTGTTTGTCAAGGAATTGATTTTCGGTGACCGGCGGCCTGCCGGTGGGGGTGGGCTAGGGAGCAATGGCGGTCGGCCGTGGCGAAGGGCGGCGACGGCGGCGGCGGCAGCAATAGAGGCGGCTGGCGGAGGTGACCGACAACGGCGGGGCGGCAACCGATGAAGCCGACGGAGGTAGCCGGCGAAGGCGGGGCGGCGACGGCTACCGGCGGCGGTGGGCGGAGGAAGAACAAGAAAAGAAAAAGAAAAAAGTGTGAAAAAACAAGGAAGAAAAGATGAGAAAAATGTTTTCCTCTTTTCAAAATGAGAAAATATTTTCCACACTTTTCAAAGAGATTTTTTCCATAGGAGAAAATTTTTTTCCAAGATTAGCTTATTTTTTGCCCCCCAAATGCTGGAAAATCCAAAAAACATTTTTCAGGAAGTTATTTTCCATGAAACAAACAGAGCCTAAATGTAATGGAACATGGATTTAAAATTTATTAAAGCAAACACAAAACAACTCCCGCCAACTAACGGCATTCCATGATGCTTCCAAGCCCAACAAATGACATGTCATAATAGCATTCTATGTTGCTTCTAAGGTCATGCTTATGACATGTCATTCAAATACACTAAGTGAAGACATTTAGTTAATGGATATGCAACCATATCATCTATGGAAATATGCTCTACTTTAGTGTCACCATTCTCATATTTACCTTTATGGTGAAAAACTTGACCGCCAGATACTTAGACCCCTCGTGACCTTTACAACACTACAGAGTAATTGTTACAATACAACCATATGGGTCTATCAATAAAGTCAAATATGGTCCATTCCTTAATGAGGTTCCAGAGTCAATAGCCTAAGTAGTAGCTAAAAAGCATGCTATAAACTATGCTTACATGGCATAGGATGATACCATTTTTTGTCTTTCACTTTTCCATAATACTGCACCTCTATTTAACATACAAATATATCTAATTGTCACCTTCACGACATCCTAATAGCTAGCAAAGTCTGAATCTGAATAGACTACTAGCTACGGGTTATAACATGTTTATAAATTAGCATATAGTCCTTTGTCCTTTTTAAGTATCTCAAAACTTTCTTAATAATAACCTAGTAATTATGTCCTGAATTAGTCGATATCTACTTAGAAATCTCGTTGCAAAAGCAACATCTAGTCTAGTGCAAACTTGGGAGCACACATGATGCTTCTAAGTGCACCGACATATGGTACATCATTATTTGGATTTTGTTATATCTGTATGAGAACACTGTGACAGATTCAATTTATTGCCCTGAATGACAGGAGCAATTCTAACTTACAATATTGTATATTGAATCTTTTCAAAAAAATGATCAACATATGTCCTCTGACATCCGCTTTGCCTCATGCAATAATTCAAAAACTGCTCTCAAGTAAGATATCATCAACATAAAAACACAAGAAGATAATTTCCTTCCACTGACCTGCAGTATATTACTAATTTACTTTTTTCTTAACATAACCGAATAAAGCACAACACTATGAAAATTCAAGTACCATTGTCTAAAAGCTTACTTTAGCCCATAAAAAGACTTTTTAGTCTAAATCCCCATGAATAGGATTAAACCTTATTCCACACTTTTTATATGAGATTCCTCTTTCTCTACACAGAAGCTTACCTAAATCATTTGCTACAAACCTTTGAGTTATACTTATAGACTCTCTATCAATATTTCCATCCAAACAAGAAGTTTAACATTCATCTAGTAAATCTCTATATCTTAATGAGCTATTGATACCATAATCATTATGAAAGGATCTTTAGGAGAGATCGGTGAAAAATTTTACTTTACAGTCTACTCTCAATCCACTTTTTAAATGTAACATTTAGCTATCAATCTAGTTTAAACTTCTCAATCTTTCCTTTGGAACTCCTTTTTTAGTCTTATATACCCAACTACAGTCGATGAGCTTGTGATCTATAGCCATGTGAATGAGCTTTCAAACGTTATTATGTTTTATAGACTGTGTCTCGTCTTTCGTTGCATCCATTCATGGATCTAATTGAAGACAAGAAACAACATCTGTATAAGTTACTGAATAAATCACATAGTTGACATTGTAGTCATGCTCTCCTAAATAGACTATATAGTGCAGTGATGTAGCTGATCGTCTTTACTTGATAAATGTTTTAAGTGGAACTAATTTAACCTATCCCATGTTTGTGGGATTTGATGAACTTCAGTAGGACTATGTCATATACAGATCCCGAACCCCCAACAACTCAGCCTATGGTTTTGGAGATTCTAGGATCATTTGTATAGGCAAAGAGAAATGACAGAGTAATCCCCACCGTAGTGTTATCTTTAATAATCTGTGAGCGCTAACCTTATTATACCACATCAAATTTCAGCAACTTAGCTATCTGTATTCCACAATTCTCGAACCTCCGTTAGAATCATAAAATCAATTCCCCTTTGAATGATCTGGGTAACACATGAAGCAAACTAAGTGGTTCTAGATTTCAACTTACTTCATGTTTGATTATATAATTTCATTTCTGCAAGACAATCCTAAGCCTTAATATGGTTTAAATTAGGTTTATATTCAGTTCATAACTCAAAGAAGTAAATGGGACAACTTTGGTAAAACACGGTTCATAATGTAAAGGGCCGCTATCACAGTTGCATCCCATAAAAAACTAGGTGAGTTGATTTTACTAATCATACTTCTCATCATATTTATAAGGGTGTGATATGCCTTTCAGCCACATCGTTCTTTCTAAAACTCCCAGGTTTAAGAGCTACAATCTCATAATCCTCTAAATATTTAGCGAGTGGCGCTTTAAGCTATCCAGCATCGTCATTTCGACCATAATACTCACTACCTCAATCAAATTTTACAACCTTTATGACTTTTTGTAATTGTTTTCTAACTGTAGTTGAAAATATCATGAACTTGTTAAGAAACCCAGACTTTTCTTTAATCAAGTACAGATAACTATATAGAGAAAAATTGTCAATTAAATGTGATAAAAAAAAATTTCTACACAATATTGCTATATATAGTCCACTTATATCAGTGTGAATGACCTCCAATAGGTTATAACTGCGGACTGTAGCTATATTCTTTATATTAGGCATCTTACCTCTACAACAATCTACACATGTGACAAGGTCACTTGTAAGAGTAGGCAGAATGTTTTTCTTTATCAATCTTTTCACTCTTTCCTTAAATTTGTGACCAAGACGTTTATATCATAATGCGTAAACTGTTCCTTAGGTAGCAGTCTTTTGGAAACATTTTTTAGCTGTATAAGCGACGTATATATCATTGGGAGTTAAATAGAATATGTACAATCCATTAGACATATAGAAACAAAGAACAAAGAAATACAAATGTTCCTTATTTCAAAGAGTAGCTACGCAAGCCCAGATTTTATATAGAAACAAAGTCCTGTCTTTAAGGAAGTACATAAAATATGTTTCTTAATGTCAAATTAAAACCAGAATCCAAAATGATATTCCTACGAATTCACGTCGACTTATTGTTATTACTCTAGTAAGCTTGACTCATCTTAGTTTGGTATTTTTCAGTTTATGAATCCTTATATGGTAAAAGCAACATAATTTATTGCACCGCTATCTAGCACCACAAACAAGATGAGGCTTTTAATAGATTAGATTCACAAACCAATACTAAAGAATCATTACCTTTAGGGTCACACTTAGACAACCAAGTTGTATTCTTATCGCAGTCTTTATTAATGTGACCGTTCCTCTTAAAAAAGAAGTGGTGATTATCATCCTTCTTAAAGGATGTTTTCATTGAACTCAAAATGTCATAATGACTGGTGATTTCATGAGTTCCTTTATGAGTATGATTTCTGAACCTTTTAATACGCAATTCTACCATCTTTAAGATGTAAACTTTTGAACCTACGGGATCATCATACTTGATGTTGAAGAGTCATTGCAAATGTGTCCCACCCTCAGCATTAGACGAGACATGGTTCCAAGCTTTCCAAGGATATTTCATTTATCTAACAATGCAGTCAATTGACAAAACACTTTTCAAATGTTCCCTTAATGGATCGTTTTAAAGTAAGCATATCTTATTGCTCTTTTTCCAAGCAACACATGGTGCTTTCCAAGGTTCCTCACCAATGTCAGTGAGTTCTACGGGCTTATCTTAGTAAGAGCAATATAAATATTCACCAATATATCACAAACAGAAAATCCTCTTTCAATTTCTTAAAATTTGGAACCAATATGAAA
>JAGVVM010009714.1:0-10183 GCA_019149425.1 Psidium friedrichsthalianum | reverse complement strand
CCCGTCGTCGAGAACCGATGCATCTCGAAAAGCCACACGAAAGCGACAGCTCTTCGGCCAATCGATCCGGGAATCACGACGTGATGATCTCCTCGAGGACATGCAAACAGGACGTAGCAGACAGATTCGACTCCTGGGGTTCCGACGAAAGTTTCCCGCATGAATCCGAACAGCTTCCGGGGAACGAAATTCATAGGAGTCCTCCTGGATATTTCTAGCATTCGCAGCGTCGATTCCTCGCCGCAGAACAATCGTGTCGGTGGCTTCTCTCGGATGCCTGTGATTGGACCGACATCTGCATGTGTCAAAGTTCCGACCCCACTCAGGGAAGAACTGACACACTTGCCCCAGATTTCTAAGAAACTTCCGATTAAAATCGTGAAAATCGTGCCCGACATTCTGGTCGTGTCAAAAAATTCCCGACCCAATCATTCAAGAAAACGACCCACTAACCCAGATTTCTAAGAACTTCTGATTTGTTTTTTCCTTCCAAAAAAAGGCTGTTTATTTGAGTGAAAGTCATTTTCCTGTGAATTATTTTTTCAAAGTTGCACAGATTTAGATTGCTAAAAATAATGTTCATTTTCATTTTATTTGCCAAAACCAACTCCATGTTATCAGTCAGTGGAAAAATATTTACGATTAAAGAAAATATTCATAATTTAAAGGTAAGTTTGTTTGGCGAAAAAAATACAAAAAAAATACATAAGATTTAAAATTATTTTCCAAAATTTTATTTATTAATTCACCTGAAAAAAATGAAAGAAGGAAAAAATATTTAGACATATATTATATCAACACAGAAAATTTTCTTTAAAAAGCAATTATTGAAACGATACAAGTAATCCTTTTAAAGAAAGTATTTTTAAAATCATCATTTCTTTACGAAACAAATAAGAAAGTTAAGAAAAATTAGTTTCCAATCTAAAAAGGATAAAAAAATTTCATGCCCACAATGATTCGATGAAAAATATTCATTTAAGAAAACTTTTTTCCCAGGACACAAACACCACATTTTTTTTTCAAGAAATGTAAATATTTAAATAATCAATTAATCAAAATGACATGACACAAATTTACAGGATCATAGAAACTTAACTAATAACGAGAACGGTCACGCCACGTCAGCATCGACGCACCCCCCCTCCCCCCCTCCCGTGCGCCTGTGACCCAGCGAATGGCAGCAATCGAGGGGCGCGAGGTTAGGTGTGGAAGGCGAGGATTAAGGGACACGTGGACGGTGACGATTAAAGTTGGAGTGGGATTTCGCGTGGCTGAGAGACTCGAGGAGGAGATGAATCGCGTAGAAAGTTAAGCGCGTCAAGAGGTCGCTTCTAACATTGCAATATCGGAAAATCATTCGACGAATTGCGAAATTTGAGGACAAATTCTCAGGTCCGCAAACAAGGCCCATTTCGCCAAGATTCTACGCTTGTATCTAATCCCTTCGAAAAACAATTCCAATAGAGGATTGCGAAAATTCTCGTAAACCACATATTCCCTCATCAATCGAGCGGTCGGGATCCTGTGGGAAACCCGCACATGATGGCCGAATCATTCCATCCCATTCGGGATCGAGTCAAATGAGAGTTTCAGGCTAAGCCGATTGGAGTATCGTCAACACCGGGTTCACTGAGAAGCGCAATGATGCTTAGATGACGAGACACCAGTGAAGCTGCAATCTATAGCGAGCGTAGTCCATTCTGGAGTAGCAGTATGGGAGTAGATGAACGCCATTCGAGACAAAGAGAGAGGATGAAATTTAGTTCAGTCACTGTCAAATTTCATACAGAAAAATAGAGGCAACTACTACTTTGGGATTTCAATAACGAAGTCCCCTCAGTTGAGCCACAAGAGCCAAAGATTGAAACTAGTCACCACAGTGGAGCCATTCGAGCTATTCCAAACCTATCAAATGGCCACATGCGACTTCGATCTGGAGTACACCAAGTAACCTCAATTGAGTCAGTCTCCCAAGCATATTTCTGCCGCTCCAACAACGAGGAATTTAAGAGATCATCCTAACAATTGAACCCAGGCATCGTAGCAAGCACCCGGAGCATAAATCAGTGGCACTTTCTCTGAACATATTGAAAGCACCATGTTCCTCATAACTGAATTGGATGCCAATATTAGATTTTAGTGGGCAGAGAACCAACTGAATTGGAATGCCAGAGAGTCCAACTTCACGGAAACTTTAACAAGAGCAATGAAAGCTGGAATTTTCCTGGATTCTTATCCAGACTTCATATATCGAAAAGAGAACTTCACTGCTCTAGGTGAAAACTGGAACCTTAAAGCCAAAACTTACTCAGTCTTTGAGAACCACATCTGCTGAAATGATCCGAGAGATGCCAATATACTTCCTCCTATCCAAACACTGCACACCCCCGACTTGGCATAAGAGAGCAATAGGCATAAATCATTCAAAAAATCCATGAGATATTTGTCTAGGGAACGGAGCAACCCAAGGAGGATGGTTGCCAATTGCAGCATGTAACCTATAAGATGATCACTGAATTGTAGCTTCTGCGATCCTTGACAATCAAAGCCACTCTTTCTAGAGCACTTTTGAATGCTAAGATTATACTGGTTGATCCCTTTCAGTTATTATTCTCTCGCTTGGATATTATATCCTTTCTATCCTAGCACTGTGCAAGGTAATATGAAATAGGTCCAACAGAAGAATTTTAGGGAAAGTTCAAACTACCTGAATCTTCTTTCAGTTGTATTCCCACTGGCCAATACTTTTACTCTGCAGCTTGAGGAGATTCCTGCACATTGAGAACTCCATAGAATTACAAACCTCAATACTCTTATTTAACAGGACAAATCAAGTACTAATTTAGGGAATTGAGAGCTCACAAATCACAACTGCTACAAACAATGAATAAGAACAGAACCACATATGCCAGATAAATAATACGTACAGAGTCATAGAACTCCAAAATTGTATTTCGTACTAGAGACAGTAATACACGACAGAAACCCGTTCCCCTCAACATGCAGTAAGAACTTAAGTATACATTCACTTAAGCAAAATATACCTCCAGCAAGTCTTTCTCGAGACGTTCCTTCAACTGCTGCATCGATGCTGTGCCACCTGCAAGCTTTAAAGAGACGAATGGAAAAATCAACCTCATTTCAAGAACTTACAACCAGTTGAAAATTGGTCTACATTTTATGCCATCACATTGCTCTGCATACAATTACCATTGCATGCCTTGCATGCACATGAGTATGCACAAAAGGGGAGCAGAGAGGAGAGCTGCCAAAACTATTCCCATTTTACTGAAATACAACAAAGAATACTTCCATTATGTCTTTACCAAAAAAAAGAATACTTCCATTATATAGGCTGGCATCTCCTAAGCATGTTGAAGGATCCATAAAGAATGCTTGGCATATCAAAACTAAAATTAGAGGATTTAGGCTTAGGTGAACAAGAGTTGATTAACATTTTACCAGAATACTACTAAAAAGTTCTCTTCGGATGTCAACGTCACACTTGTTAATACTCTCAATAACCTGCAAAAATAGGATGATTTAGCAAGAGATGTTTCTAGACTAAAAGAGGCAATCTAGACAAAGGGTGAAGAAAAAGGAAATCACCATCTGGGATAATCCACGAACAGAAGGAGCAAACTCTGAGAAACTCTCCATGCCGGGAATTGTCTGTTTTCCACATACAAAGTTAAAATCCTAAATAAGTAAATGCATACCAAAGAAACAGCATTTCTGAAAAAATTGATGCGGAAGGATACCGACCCATTTTCTACCCATAGGTTCAACAATCAGCGACAAAGATATATAGATTGCACAACACAATTTCAAAGATTTGAGTGATTACAAAATCAGGTAATTTGGCATGAACATTCATGAGTACACAATGCCTAATTCCACCTAAAAAGAAACTTGAAGACTCAATCTACCATGGGATCCAAGATACAAATGCATAACCAAATAGCTGAGGCTTCACAATAGTGTTAACTACTAAGATCTTATACAGAGAACTAAGCTGAATGAACATACTCTTTAGGAAATTAAAAGCCAAAAAGCTGTCTACTTTCAGGAAGTAATGACATTCTGCAAGCCCATAGTCAAAAGAGGTAGTCAGAAAGCAAATATGCGAAAGAAGGCAAGAGATGAGGAACCCTCGTAAACAGTTAAAAGAAAAAAAATCTCATAGCAAAGAAATTGCCTCCATACAGAACTCGCTAAGATGAAAAGCTGAGCAGATGACTAAGGACATAGATGTATTTACAAAGATTATTAGCAAAGAGACCTAAAACCACACGAAACTCTCCAATTGGCAAAAGCAGGAATATTGTAGAACCTAAGATTTTCTAAGAGGTGAAGAGAGTGAAGATATTGACAATGGAGGCGAAGAGAAAAATTTTGTTTGGAAAGGATAGAAAGTGAAGGTGCAGAAGATGAGAGGAATATAATTCTTTTGTTTGCGTATACTAAATGGCCAATTCCACGTGTTTTCTCTACCCAATCAAATGGCCAAGAAATGAGGGCCTGGAGAAGTCTTTTGCCAACGAAAATCTCTACCTCAATCTCCACTATGCCTCCCAAACACAAGTATCTACATGTTTTCTTTCCCTATTTTCCTTTCCACACATGCCAAGCATGGCATAATGCACCTTTCTTATAAGGTAGAACCATCAAATGCAACCAAGTCTATAGTTGTTAAGGAATCATAATATTACGGCCATAATAGATCATCAAACAAGACTTGAGCAAGCAAGGGAATAAGAGGGAACGTGTAAAATTTGCATCCAAATCAACTGGCTAGTGGCTACCCACCTGAGCTAGGGATGGATTGAACAGAACATCAGGAATCTTAAATCTGTCAGCCCCAATTTCAATTGTCCTGCATTATGCAGAAGAACAATGCAAGACTGAAGTGAAATGAGTGATTCTGAACAGTTATAGCACCACAACATCACCAAAAAAGGCCACAAATAAAGCATCACAGTAAAGCCTTTGACTACTAAGCCGCAGCTATGTGAAACTTCTGAGCTAATAATGCTTTATTTAGCATACGATGATCTTGAAAAGGTGAGAGGTTTTAAATGTACTAGACAGAACAAACTCTGAGAGACTGCCCAAATTAGGACCTTGTAAGCAATAAATTGTCAAGCAGAGAATTTAAGAGACTCACTGGCCATCAGGTAGCTCATACGGGGTCATCGGAATATTTGCATATGCACTTTCTGCCAAAAGATACAATTCTATCAAACATGTCGAATTTCCAGCAGATGCATCCCAGTCAAGATTTGAGATTTCACATGAAAACGACATTACCATATGCACTTTCTGCCAACAAAAACTAACATTTCAATCATATCAAATAACTTTGGACCAAAAAAAAAAATCATATCAAATAACTAGCAGATTTATCTGACTCAACTTTTGAGAATCCTTAAAGCTGCAGATTATAACAAGGCAATATTCATAGGCCTGAAAGAACGCAGCATGGGCAAAAAGCAGCGCATGGCCAGTCACAGTGGGCTTACTAAATCATGCAGCGGAATAACTGCTGTATACATGCATCGAATACAAACAGGACATTTACATATGAACCACCAAGAATTATCAGTTGGATGAGTAAAGAGAACGCAAGAGGATAATCTTCACTTTGAGGGTAAAGAACCAGAGCCAGTACCATCATAGGGACTATCTGGAGCACGGCATACAGAATCCTTGATATCACTAACAATTACCCTCTGTCATAGGAGAAGATTTAGCAGCTAAATGGAGCATGTGGCATCTGAACTAGAAATCATTTACAGAAAATGACAAACCTGGGAATATAGTCTGTAGCTTTCTGTTGTGCTTGGAAAATCAACATCAAATGGCTACACAATGAACAAAACGAGAAAATGATAACATGAGCAACTCCACTTGCGCCTTTAGTTTGAGATATACATAGCTTTGAGGATCGATCTCAAATGTTCAAAACAATACGTATGGGGCCAAGAAAAGGTAAACACATGAAGAGATTCTTAGATAATATTTTGGAGATTTGGAATTCCAGGATAATGAAAAATCTCTTTAACCTCAGAGACCAGGTAAGACTCATATGTAGCCCAAACATGAGATTGCTTGCACTTGGGTGGTTTGAGGAATCGAACTTTGCCGTGTACCTAATCTACATACACATATCCGCTCCTTAACCACTAAACCAACACCAAGGAGCTACGAAAACATTTTCTGGACAGGGCTAAATTAGGAAATAGTATGCAACCCAAATACTAAACCCCAAAGTACATGAAAAATGCGAATGAGCAAGAAAAAAACCTGAAACTCTCCCGGACGTACTTCCTTTCTCTTAAACGAATATCTAGGTCTTATCTGCAAAACACAATATGAAATGCTTATGACCAACTAGGAACTAAGAATTCAAATGCGGAGGGCAAGCAAAAAATGAACTTCCGGAAGAGAATATTTACCTTGATACCTTTGCTTTCCAAGCTCTTCAACAAGCAATCGGTTAGAAATTCTCCTCCAATAGGTGAAGTCGCCACACCCTATCAGTGCATGAATATTGTCAGAGCAAAAGGTACCAACAAAACCCAGCAGAAACTTCCAGAAAGACAAACTAAACAACTTCGAGTACATTGACAAAACCCACCATCGAAGGTAGCATCTATCATCTTATCGTGACAGAAAAATTATTGCACAAGGAAACAACAAGTTACTTATAGCAAAATGACACAAATGGTCCATGTACTTTGGCCTAATGTGCAATGTGATCCTTGATCTTTTAATTTGTTCATTGTTGTCATTGAACTTTAGCCCCATTTGCAATCACGTCCTTGAACTTTTACTTTGTTCAATGTGATCCCTAGAGTTTTTTTACATATTCAATTTAGTCTCTGGACGATGTGAAAATGTTCAATACCGTACCTAAACTTAGAACTAATGGAAGGAACAACAATGACCATTTTTTATAGTTCAAGTACTACATTGAACAAGTACCAAAAATCCGGGGACCATACTAAACAGATTAAAAGTTCAAGGATGTTGTTGCATATTAGGCTAAAGTTCAAAGACCACAATGTTCGACCAAAAAAAAAAAAAAAAGACCACAATGAACAAATTAACAGTTTTATGGACCACATTCCACATTAAGCCAAAGTTCAAGGACCATTTGTGTCACTCTCTCTTTATTTTACACTTCTCTGTGTAAGTAATATAAGGAGAAAGAGCAAACGCTCCGGTCTAATCTCAGAATCCTATACTCTATGCTACATAAACAAGGTAATAAGTAGCCAAAACTGAAGAAGGGAATTTTAGCAATCATGTATGAAAGAGTTGAACAGAATCCACTATTGAGCATTTGACAAATCATAATTTGAAAAGGCTGGAAGAGGACAGCACCTTTTGAAGAACATAACCATCATGTACTGGGGCTACTGTAGTTGATCCACCACCGCTGAAAGTTTCAGTTTTACATTGACATGAATCAGTGCAAGCAGTAGAATTTTGTTTTTTTTTTCAATCTACTAAGGAAGAGGTACATTAATACAATATATAGCAGACATCTGAAAAATTAGAGATTACTCCAAAGGCATCTCTCCATCACGCAAAACCATGGCTTATGACTAGACTCCAAGTAGCTCGACCACCCAATAGACTAACCCATCATTTCCGCATGCTTGGCTCGACATATGAGCATATCATGTGATTTCTTTTATAGGCCAGTTCCACTGGAGGAATTTACATTTGTCCGTGACATTTTTACCTCAAACTCTCAACTACACAAGTTGGACTAACATCATCTAAAAGTCCAGCAGAAAGTCAAATTAGCCCTTTTTCCTCCAATAATGAATTTTGTCATAGTTATAAAATGCAAGTGTTCATGTTCAATTATATACACTTCCTTCTCATGCTTTTCCTCTAAGGAGATGTGAGCTGTCAATTTGTCATAGTTATAAAATGCAAGTGTTCATGTTCAATTATATACGCTTCCTTCTCATGCTTTTCCTCTAAGGAGATGTGAGCTGTCAATTGGTGATATATTTCGCACCCACATTATCCCTATGTGAGTGCTTCTTATCATCATTGGATGATTGGAAAACTGAATAAGATCTCCAGGGATGCTCATAATTCTTGGAAGCATATGATAACATGGAAAAAGATAGGACATGCACAATTTTCAAGACCAAGCAACTCTATTTGTTTAATATTCAGACAAGTCCAGCAATTCGGCAATTGATTGAACTTGAACAAAAAGCAAAATGGCAGCTGTTTGTACAGTGCTTTTTGGTCATTGAAGATGCTCCAGTTCCTATAAGTGAAAAAATTGGTCAAAAATGGTTTTAGTAGCCTCTCCTGCTTTCAGTACTTCTGTAAGGTGCAAATAGGTTTAGTAAAAACTAGAAAATAACAGATGGTTTTTGCATTTATTTTCAAGCTGAAATTAGAGTCTAAAATCTATGAAAAATGCTTAACTGATTGTCAAGCAAACTTTGAGATGTAAGACAAAAAATAAGTACAAATTGTGTGGAAAGAAAAACTTCAATGAAAATGAAAACTGAGAAAAAAAAATCAATCTACTCTTGATGTTACGTTATTTCATAAAAGTATTTGGAAAAAAGTTCCTAATTAGGTTTCTATTTCCTATTTTTTAATACTTTTCCTTGGATTTTCTTTCACCATTTTAGCAAAATCTTTGGTGAAGATTCTTGAAACTACAACAAAGCTACCACTTCTCTAAAGCAAAGCTTCAGTATCAGACCTGAAAAACAAGCGAAGGGAGAAGATCTTGGGCGGCAGCATTTGGAGCTTGAAACCTCCAGATTCAACTAAGTTAACCATCTTCTTTTGTTTTTTCTTTTTTTGAATCTTGAAATTTTGAACGCCTTACAGATTTATAGATTGAAGCTTTGTAGGTTTATGGAAGCTTCAAGCTCCGGTAAAAGTTTCAACTAAAGCTTTATCTTGAAACAAACAACTGTGGAAAAGTCGATGAAAAAGATGAAAAATCGAAGATGAGTGAGAAAGATGGAAGAGAGGCTGCGCTGTCATTTCAGGTGAAAAGTAAAAACAACTAAACCCTGTTTCACTCTTCTAGATACGAAAAAGGAAAACACCCACTTCCGTGTTCAGTTCAAAACTGATTACCCATTGCACCAAAACACATTTTCATGATGACTTTCCTTCTCACTTGTTAATGAAAATAAAAAATTGAATTTTTTCTGTAAACAAGCTGCCCAGAAAATGTTCTCCAAAACCAACGAAGCCACTAAAAGATTTAAGTCAAACCATCCAGGCTAAAAAATAAGATTGCTACTAATTCTGCATATAAAGTTGAGAAATGCAAAAAATTTTGAAAATAGTGCAATCGATAGGCTATAGGTTTGAAATTGCACAATTTAGAGGAGCAAAAAAAAAAAAAGAACCCAACAATCAGGAACAGGGCAACAACAGAGAAATGAAGAAGATCACGAGTTAAAGATAAGAAATTATACCAATCAACTACTAAGGAAGTGGCACGCCCAGATGCAAAAGAAGTGAGGACCTGCATGAACATTTACTGAATGAGGACCTTGCATATGCAACATGACATACAATCAAAAGGACTATCCAACCAAAAAAAAAAATCGAAAAAAGTACACATGTTCACAAGAAGTTCAGCAAAGGAAAAGGAAGGCGCAAGGGGCGTACAGCATTCTTTGCCAAAAACAAGGCAGGAACTTTATACTTTTCAAACATAAGCTCGGCTGCCCTGTCAATTATGAAAATCAAGCTCAATCATCAATAAATAATTGGTAAGTCATGAAGAGCACCAAGATATTTGTTAGGGCACTCTGGCATGTAGCATCAGCCTCACATTCTCTACCAATTTACTTACCTTTCTCGTTGTTGCTGAGGGTTGGAAGATGGTTCTGCAGAAGCATCGGATGCTCTGTCGGATCAATTAGGAGACATTCCTGCAAAAGAAAGGGACCGGGCATGATAAACATACAAAATTCTAAAATAACAGATAATACAGCTGTGCCAAACTGAAAAATGCAATAACTTTCTTGAAAAGGAAAAGAAACAGAGGTCTATCATACCCACCAAAAGCATTGGCCAAAAGTTCTGAATTTTCTGATCATGATCAGATAGCCGAGTTCCATTCATATAAAGCCCACACAGTGGATATAATCCCATAGGAAAACAGCTT
>JAGVVM010009713.1:0-12590 GCA_019149425.1 Psidium friedrichsthalianum | reverse complement strand
GGAGCGGTGCATGACAACTAAGCGGCCGAAAACAGGCACTAAGTTGGCGCTCTCAGGACACCACACATGCGCATTACGACTGCACGCAGAACATACTTTTTTAATGACATAGCCCCCCTTTTCTCGCACCGTGCTCAAATAGAAATCACACATGCGGCACGATATTAAGAGATTGGTCATGATATGGCGATAGTGATTTGAGGTAGGACATGCAGAATGATTAATAGTGAGGTCTATTCCGCAATCAGAGGAAAGTCATATACCCTTTCATTGCACTTGGCAATATCTATATAGAAAGCAAAGCCGTAGTGTCGATTGATCAGCGTTCCCTCCTATGCAGCTAGGAATATCTTTTCCAAATAAGCCTTTCCTCACACACAATCATAGAGAGAAACTCTAGAAAGAGGACTTTAGATTGTATTAACTTGAGGATTATACAAATTGAGGAAAGGTTGACCCAAAACATGTGTCCCCTCAATTGTAACAACCTTAGATCTATCTTTGATCTAACCGGTGAAGGCATTGTATCTACCTATCACCAATTACATCGAACCTCCATAGCGGACTAATCACGAATTTGTAAAACTCTCTAGGAAATGGTCGCTTTTGCATTGTGCTTGTTCGTAGGAATTATTTCGAGAACTCAAGAGAGATGTCTGTTCTTCTTGGATTATTCACGATCTTCGCTCGAAACCTGCAAATTGTTCCACTAGAAAGTTCTGTCTAACGATATATCACTAAATGTTTCTCTACTGCAGGTCGCCACCATGAAACAAGCTTCAAATGGTCATTAGTCATCCTTGCTAATAATTATGTCAGTTTACATCAATGTGATTTTTGTTTGTTCTGGTTTGTTTGATTACTTAGATTTAAAGCTTGAAATCTCTGGTTTCTTGGCATTTAAGTCTGTTCAATAATCAACCGGATTTGCAGATTTGGCAGTAATTCCAACGTCAATAAACAATTAGGTCAATTGGGACATCCGATGAGGAAGTTAATGCGATCTCAACTGTCGATCGAACATTTAATGATATCGAAAAAAGATCTAGGATCCCAAAACCATATCTGGGGGCCTGCGACGGTGGGCCAAAATCTTTGGTCCGTGATTTTGCGAGTGGTGATTAGACCCACTGAATGCCTCATATGTAGTCCCCATTTCTGAATATTTGCGAAAACAAAGCATTATTTATAGAGCACCCTCTATTCAATAAAACGCGACTCTGAGATAGTGTAATTTTTGGGACAAGGATAAACCTCTCCAGAAAGCTCGCCTTTCCTACGAAATTTATGCCTCTAGAATCAAATCGGTATGGAAAAGCTTGTCCAGGAAGTTTTCATTAGACATTACACATAAGCTCTAGATAGCTCTGCAAGCAGGCATTTTTGTACCTGGAAGCTTCAAAATAATCAAATATTCTTTTTTGCATAGAAGGTTAAGCCATTGCCAAAAAATTGTCAAAAGTTCTTAATCTATACAGACTACATGGGCCAATTCAATCCTAAATAGGTTCCGACGATATATCTATAATAGGCTTATTTAAAAACTAAGCTGGCCGCCCAACAAGTTAGAGCTGGGACAGTCTACTACTGAGCACACATTTTCGTTTCTTGAAACTAGTGGACTGCTGGAGTTTGGTAAGATTTTGAGAAAAAGTTCCTTTTTTTTAAGTATTTAATATAATATTAAGATGTAATAAATTAAATTAAAAAATTAAAGAGGAGCAATGCTGCGGAAATGCGTGATATGCTTGGGGGAATTCACTTTTCTGATTTATACATGACTTTTCATTGACAAAAGAGTGTTTTCCATTGAGTCCATTTTCTGGAGAATCAAATAGTGAAAGTTTGGAAATAATTCTCAAAAAAATACTTTTCCCGAAACAAACGCACCCTTAGCACAAATAGCAAAGTGCAAAGTAGCAAGTAGAGATAAAAAAAAAGAGATGCTATTGTCGGCTTTAACAAGTGTTCTCAATCTCTTTACCTTGATCTTGAGAGAAAGACTATAATTGTATTCCTCCTTTTTGAAATCTACTAGATTTGTAGAGTGACTCTGCATGGAGACTTAGCTCAACTTTGGGGTGAACTTTGATAACTCTCTGGGAACTTTGATAACAAATTTTCTGGTGTATTCTTTCAATTCTGTTATTTTATTATTGTATTATCCTAGTGTGGATTATTTGCTTGTGTTATTTTTCTAAATTGGCGCGCGATTCCTAAAAAATGTTATCGGAATCGATGGTTGGTGACTGATGAGGTTTTTGGGTGGTAGGCATTATGGTGTAGCAATGCGAGTTCGATGGTAGACTTCATAGACTTGGTGGGACGATTAACTATGCTTCATCCATGCATCTTATGTATTATCACTTCAGCTTTAGCTTATTTCCCAAAATAAATATATTTCACTTAGATTAGAATATTAAAATCGAAAATTGAATATTTAACAATTTGAAAATTTATATCAATAAACTAAGATGGATAAAATCAAATACAGATTGAGGAACAATTTAGTTAGGATATTCATAGTTGCAATGTCCACTTCAACAGGCTCGTGTGGATTGAGGACAATCTGACCTCGCTCTGTTCACTTGATGTGTCAAATAACCATTTTACCGGGGCTATTCGTTCATGTCTCCTCCATAATCTCAAGTCACTTGAATATGTCGATTTTTCCAGAAATGAATTTGAAGGCTCACTTTTGCTTGCTTCTCTGGCTAATAATTCTAACCTTGAGGTATTCCACCTCCTCGACAATCGTAATCATTTGGAAGTAAATACAGAAGAGCCCACTTGGTTTCCTTCATTTCAACTGAAGTTGTTCGGTTTATCAAACTGTGTGCTCAACAAAGACGCAAATGGCACAATTCCTAGCTTTCTGAAGGAGCAGCATGACTTGAGAATTGTTCGGCTCAGCCAGAGTGGAATGACAGGAAATCTCCCAATTTGACTATTGGACAACAATGTACATATAGAACAATTCGAGCTCAGCGGCAACAATTTGTCAGGTGCTTTTCATTTGCCTTCCCATTTGAATCTTGACAGCATGTGGTATTTTGATATGTCTACTAATATTATTGATAGAGAGCTGCCTCCCTGGATGGGTTCTATCCTCCCGAATTTAAGGTATTTGAATTTGTCAAACAACTTATTGGAAGGTAGAATCCCTTCCTCCATGGGCAATGTGAGAAATCTGTCTTTATTGGACTTGTCGAATAATGGCTTCACCGGAGAGATACCACAGCCACTGGCTGAAGATTTTACAGCACTTGTTCTCCTGAAGCTGTCAAGCAACAATTTGCAAGGCGAGATGCTACCGAGGAGTTTTAAATTGACAAGCTTGAGCTATTTGTATTTGGATAAGAATTGTTTCACAGGGGAGATATCGTATGGCATATTAAATAGCTCCTTGAAAGTCTTGGACGTAAGTAATAATTCCCTATCTGGAACACTTCCTAATTGGATTGGAGATATTGAATACTTGGAAATGCTTATGATGTCGAATAATTTATTGAGAGGTCCTTTACCCTGGAGCTTGTGCAACTTACATCATCTCAATCTCTTAGACCTTTCAAGTAACAACCTTGGGCCGAATATACCCCCATGTGCTGACGTTACAGTTATGAAATTCTTGCATTTAACCAACGACACACTTACTGGGCATTTTCCTCAGTTTCTCTCCAGAGCTTCATCAATAGTCACATTGGATCTTAGACACAATGCATTGTCAGGTGAGGTCTCCAGCTGGATCGGTTCACTTTGGAACTTGAAGGTTCTTCTATTGCAAGGAAACAACTTTGAAGGTTCAATCCCTCTAGATCTGTGTCTGTTGACAAATATGAGCATATTGGATCTCTCCAATAATAATCTTTCTGGACAAATACCTTCATGTTTGAAAGATTTGGCATTTGGAAAGGATGTGGTATACACCAATGGATTTGCCACCTTGGAGAGTTCGCCATATTCTAGTGATTTATTAGGCGAAAATGCGACAGCATATTCGTACGAGGAAACGTCCGTACTTGTCTATACACCTGAATTAGAAATAGTAAACTTCATGACAAAGAGTAGGTTGGAATCTTATAAGGGTCGCATTCTACAACTCATGTCAGGAATGGATCTCTCGCAGAACAATTTGACGGGCTTTATTCCACCAGAGGTCGGCCACTTGAGTGAACTTCGAGCCTTGAACTTGTCACACAATCATTTGACGGGATCGATCCCAGAAACGTTTTCCAATTTAAAGAGTGTAGAGAGCTTGGACCTGTCCTACAACAGCTTAATTGGTCCTATCCCTCCACAGCTAACGGAGCTCTATGCCTTGTCAAATTTTAAAGTGGCTCACAACAACTTGTCAGGCAGGACACCAGACCGAAAAAATCAATTTGGGACTTTTGGTGAAGCAAGTTACGAAGGCAACCCTCTTCTTTGTGGAACACCATTAAAAAGTTGTGATAATTCAAATCAGGAACAGGGAACACCGCCATCCTTTAATGATACTAGGGAAGATGGCTCCTGGGAAGAAGACTTCTTGTGGAGTTTTGTAGGATCATATGTTGTGGCGTTCCTTGGGGTGGTTCTTTTTCTCTACCTAAACCCGTACTACCAGCGCGTGCTATTTGCGCTTGTTAGTAAGCTTATCGCATCGTTGTTTAAGAGGATCGTAGGCAATTGAGCCTCTATTATATATTTCCAATGCTTGACTCCTAGTGTGTTTGTATTGTATTCCTTGTCTTGCTAGTTTGAATATACGGTGATCTGTGCTTTGGTTGTGAATTGAGAGAAATCGTTCTGTTCACAAACGAAATGAATCCAACATTGACAAATTCCTGTAAATGTTGCCACTAGCAACATAAAAACAATCAGGTTTTCACTACTCGATGAAGATTTATAGCAAGAGAACTCCGCTTATTAATACCCGCTGGGTGCTTTTCATTTGCCATCCAAGCCGAAGCTTGATGATGGAGCGCTTCCATATTCCATCCTTCCCAATTTTATGTGACAGAAATTGCTCAATGAGTAATTGCACATCACTAATACACGAAAACCTTCTATATACACATCTATTAACACTTGGGATTATTCTTCAAAAGAGAAACTCAGCATCGACCTAATGATAAAAATAGACCTCTCTTATACACAATTATAGATACTAGATATTGCAAACTTTATATATTTTGCAAACCTTTTTCAGATGTCTATATAAGGTAATTCATTTATTGCAAACGTTTTTAACCAACAAAATAAGACCATGTTCCTTTAACTTCAATATTTAAAGATTTCATTTTATTTATTTATTATTAGTCTACACATATAATTAAAAAATTAGTTGATGCTCCACACAAAAAACTTTCCTATTGAAATGGCTTGAAACCTTCTTTCATACATGATTGTACACACTTACAGTGAATTTGCAATGGTCTCTTTATATATTACATGAATCATTTGTAAGATTTTTTTTAGGAACATCAATGTTAAAAAAGTAAGGTACAGCTAGCAAGCGCTTTGCAAAACTAGCATAACTAAGTTCCCTAACTCAAGATCTCTTGTTTGTAGATGTAAAATGGTCTCTCTTGCCTTACTTGGCTCCCAACCTGCATAAAGTAGATTAGCATCAACTATAATTTCTTTCAATTGATAATAAACAAGACACCAAATTATGATTGGTAGGGTTTGGGAGAGCTTGTGACAATTATTAATGCTACCTTACAAGAGGATTAGCGATGTGATGACCCTCTTTGAAGTTCATCTCTAGAGGGTTGTGAAATCACTGGTTGAGAATTGAGATTGCAGTCTTTCTTTAAGGCCTCCCTTCAGAGAAAGAGAGGAAGTTTTGGATTGCCCACCACAGAAATTGCACGTATAGTGAGGCCACAAGAGTCAACGTTAGTTATGACGTCCCCGGACTGGGACCATCTCTGCCGTGCTCTTCCGCTTCAACAAGAGAAAGTTATTTTGTGAGGTTTTGCACGAAATTCCTAAAGTGACTGGAGCATTTTAATCCCGTAGTTAACATTACCAGATAAAGTTACTCCAGGCTTTAAAAATTTCCAAGTCATTTTTCAAATCCGTGTGAAGGACAAGGGTTTAGCCGCCCTTGCATTGACCAATTTTGGGAGTATTGGCCAAGTGATTTACGGAAAAAAGTAGCAATTAATCTAGCGTTTCGTTGGGGGTAAGAGGAAATCTCATCCAAGATTAGAACGAGGTGGAAAGAGATATTGAGTGACTGGGCCGACTTTCTTTTCCATGATCTTCATATTGCTTTTCGAATAAAGAAACATAAATTTTGTCATGGTCTTCCACTTATATCTATAATGGACATCCCTGTAAAAAAGGTGAGCACTAAGTAAAGAGGAGACGAGCACAAAAAGCACCACATAATCATGAAGTGCCTTTTATAGGGAATGTCGACGTATAAACATTTATAATCACGAAGTGTCTTATTAGTTAATTCATATCCATTAACTAATAAGACAGCACTACCTATGAAAGTCACTATATAATCATGAAGTCTCTTTTAGTGGGTTTGGTCAGGCTATGCTTTTTTACATTTTTTTTTTTAACATTTGTATGCCTCAAATTTCTATAATCTTGCAAAGAGAAATCTTGAACATTTTGAAAACGGATTACCTAATTATGACAGAAAGCATCCAGAGTGAGGTGAAAAGACTTGTGCGTGTGAGGTTAAGTGGGGGATCATTACGATTTGTGTGATTGCCATTTGATGTTATTCGTGGCCATATAAACAGAAGATTTGTCACTAAAAGATAAATTGAGGCCATTGGATGTCAATTTATTACGTTTTGTTGCAAAATTCACTGTGGAATCGTGCAAGAATGATCATATATACATACTGTCCAGAATTAGTTGATTGCACATCACATGATCCGTGATGAGCGTTGGTCTCCTCTAAGCTTGATTGTGCCACTCGTTGGAAAAATTATAAAAAATGTCCTAAACCTATTATATTTTTACTAATTCAATCCTAAACTTTTTAATTTTGTCAATTCAATTCTAAACATTTTACATTTGTTCCAATTCAGTCTTAAACTTTTTGTATTTGTGTTAATTTAGTCCATCCGATCAATTTTGACCGACCAATACTGACTGGACGCCAACTGGCACTAATGGGGCAATTTTTTAAAATAATATTACAATATTTTTCAAGTTCTTTATGTTCTTTTTTTTTTGTTTCATCTTCTTCCCCTAGGCGACTGGCTAGAGTACTGGTCATAGGCACCATTGTTGCTGGGTTCAGTTGGCCTCACTTGGATTTGGCTAGGCCGAGCCACCCCATGGATGGTCAAGGCCAACCTCACCAAGCCATGGCATTGCGTCACCATTGTGGGGGCAAGCTTGACCTTGCCTAGTGACGGCGCCAAGCCTTGCCCAATCATGGTGTGGCTCGGCCTCGCCTCCAGCCATTTGTTAGATTGAGACCAAATGGAAGAAGAAGATAAAAAAAGAATAAAAAGAAAGAAAAGGAAAAAAATAAAAATTGTGAAAATATTATAACATTATTAAAAATTGCCCCATGAGCACCAACCTAGTCCATATTAGCGTGGTCGGCCAAAGTTAGCCAGATAGACTGAATTGGCACAAATACAAAAGGTGGATGATTAAATTGACAAAATTAAAAGTTTTAGGATTGAATTGACGTAAGTGTAATAGGTTTATGACTTTCTTTTTACAATTTTTCTGTCATTAGTTGATGGGGGAATGCATACTTGTTTGTCTTTACTTGTCGAAACGCTTTAAGTCTTTAACAGGGGTTGCATGTGTTTGATATCTAATAATGGCTGAACCAGTCCTTTAGGAGACCGTTCGGGCTGACTGCTCAAGTACTTGACCATGGTTAGTTTGGGCTTGATGGCAGAACCAGAGGTGATTCGGTTTGATCAACGAGTCACGGTTGGTCTGGATTTGATGGGGAGCAGTCCGAACCGTACATGGTGTCCTAAGGTGGCCTGGAGCGGTCCCGGTGATCCTAAGGCGTCCTATTTACGTGTATGCGTTAGTTTCAAGTCATTTGCATTATTGCATACCATATGAGTTAATTTCAAGCATGGTATTTAGATTACGATTTTCTAACAAGCATGTAGTATAGTTAGACTTTAAATCACTTCTTTTAGATTTTATTGGTCAGCATATATAGTTTATGTAGCTACGTACCATTCGACATATATAATTAGCAATAATAGATCCATGGATCCATATCAAGGGGTTGCTACACTTTTCAATTTGGTTGTGATTAATTTTACTAAACATATCGAAATTCGACGAGTCTACAAAAGACCCACAAAATATACAAATAACTTCTAGTATGTCGTGACATCTAGTGTCATGGCATGATTTAAAAAGATTTCAAGTTAGGAATTCCTGTTTTGATAACATGTGAGATTTTTTACAAGCTATAGGGTGCAAACTTTGAAGCAATGGCTTTCAATTTGTTCATCGCCCAGCGTCTTGACAAAAGAAAGATGTATTCGATTTTTAGGTCCCGCGAGTAATGATTGGTAAGGATGCATTTCAAGAGACCCCTATTGTCCAGGTCACCCAGTCTATAACGAAGCACAACTTTCTGGTTCGTGGAAGATACACCAAGGATAGTCAAAGAGACATTCTTTTTAAAGACTTCAGGGAGGCCAGGTCCAGTTCTAATTGATAAACCTAAGGATATACAACAGCAGCTCGTGGTTCCCAACTGGAACATGTCTATGAAGTCGCCTAAGCCGCCCCGGGAGGTGCACTTGAAACAGATTGTGAGGTTGATAACCAATTCGAGGAAGCCAGTTTTGTAAGTGGGTGGTGGGTGTTTGAATTCAAGTGGTGAGTTGAAGAAGTTTGTAGAACTTACAGGGATTCCTGTGGCGAGTACTTTGATGGGTCTAGGGTCGTTCCCATGGGCAGATGGCTTGTCGTTTCACATGCTTGGGATGCATGGGACTGTATATGCAAACTATGCAGTGGACAAAAGCGATCTATTGGTGGCCATTGGAGTTGGGTTTGATGATCGTGTGATAGGCAAGCTGGAAGCTTTCACTAGCCGAGCTAAGATCGTTCACATTGATATCAACTCAACTGAGATTGGAAAGAATAAGCAGCCCTGGCAACTCTTGGCATCTCTAATTTTCAAAAGATAAGTTCGTGTGATATTATTGGCGTGTGAAGCCAAAATTATCATTAAGGGCTTTTTTGTCTTATATATATATATATATATATATATATATATATATATATATATATATATTCCTTCTAGGTTAAAAACTATATCTCTTATATTAGCGATGTAAAAGGTAGTAGCTTCACAAGAGAACAAGAAGCGCAAAGTAGCAAATAGAGAGAAAAAGAAAAAGAGAAGCCGTGATGGCTTTATGAGTATTGTCAATTTCTCTATGCCCCGATTTTGTGAGAGATCATCAATTGTATTCTTACTTTTCTCAAAAACTAGTGAATTCGCAGAGTACTTCTACGCGAAGACGTAACCCAAATGTGAGTAAACTTCGATAACAAATTCTTTAGTGTGTTCTTCTGATTCTGTTCTTTTATTATTATATTATGCTAGTGTAGATTATTTGCTTCAGTTATTTTTTTGGATTCGGCGTGCGATTCTTAACAAATATTTACTAGGAGGTAAATATAAATTTTGAATTTTTCCTCTTAAGAAGTCGACATCTTACCACACGTCATCGGACGGTCTAAATTATAATCCTTTTAACCCCTTTCTTATCTTCCCATTCTTTCTTTTTAAAAAAATCGTTTTCCTTACTTCTGACTTCGTCACTCTTTCCTTGGATTTCGAGCAAATTGCACTACATATATCCACACAACACGGAACTTTCTCTCTTCTCGGTTTATGCCACCATTGCTAGTGGCCTCCTTGGCTGTCGTCGCCCTGCCATCGTCGCAAAATCTACCTGAATCCCACGATCCACTACTTTTGACAATTTAGGGGGTCCATATTTGACCCTCTCCCCACTTTCTCTCTATCCCGCTCCCACGTATGGTCACGCCACAAGGGTCGACGATAGATATGACGTCCCCGGACTGGGACGACCTTGAATTTGGGGTAACCCAAGGGCCAAGGCCAGGGCCGCCACTTTTGCACATTGCTCACGTCCTCTATGGTCAGCTACCATCTCTGCCGAGCTCTTCCGCTTCAACAAGAGAGTTATTCTGTGACGTTTTGCACGAAACTCCTAAAATGACCGGAGCATTTTAATCCGGTAGTTAACATTACCAGATAAAGTTACTCCAGGCTTTAAAAATTTCCAAGTCGTTTTTCAAATCCGCACAAAGGACAGGGGTCCAGCCGCCCTTGCACTGGCCAACTTTGGGAGTATTGGCCATGTGCTACATGGAAAAAAGAAGCAATTAGTCTGGCGTTTCGTTGGGGTTAAGAGGAAATCTCATCCAAGATTAGAACGAGATGGAAAGAGATATCGAGTGATTGGGCCGACTTTCTTTTCCATTATCTTCTTATTGCTTTTGGATTAAAGAAGCATAAATTTTATCAAGGTCTTCCACTTATTATCAATAATGGAGGTAAGCACTAAGTGAAGCGGAGACCAACACAGAAAACACCATACAAACATGAAGTGCCTTTTCTATTGGGAATGTCGACTTATAAACATTTATAATGGATATGAATTAACTAATAAGAGAGTGCTAGCTATGAGGGTCACTATATAATCATGAAGTGTCTTTTAGTGGGTTTGGTCGGCCTATGCTTTTTGCTATTTGTTTGCCTCAAATTTGTACAATCTGGCAAAGAGAAATCTTGAACATTTTGAAAACGGATTACCTAATTATGACAGAAAGCATCCAAAGTGCCATAAAAGACTTGTGCTTGTGAGGTTAAGTGGGGGATCATTACGATTTGTGTGATTGTCATCTGATGTTATTCGTGGACATATAAACGGAAGATCTGTCACTAAAAGATAAACTGTGGCCATTGGATGTCAATTTATTATGTTTTGTAGCAAAATTCGCCGTGGAATCGTGCAAGAATAATCATATATACTTACTATCAAGAATCAGTTGATTGCGCATGGCATGATCCGGGATGAGCTTTGGTCTCCGCTAAGCGTGATTGTGCCATTAGTTAGAACAATTGTCAAAAAAGTCCTAAAGTTATTGTATTTTTACCAATTCATTCCTAAACCTTTTAATTTTGTCACTTTAGTCCTAAATATTTTGCTCTCGTGCCAATTAGTCTTAAAAATTTTGTATTTATGTCAATTCAGTCTATCTAACTAATTTTGATTGACCAATGTTGATTAGACTGCCAGCCGGCGCTAAAGAAGCAATTTTTTTTATATAATATTACAATATTTTTCAAGTTCTTTATTTTTTTTTTTTTTTTTTTTTTTCTTTATTCATAACGTTGACAGTTAGTGACTATTCATTCATTGATACTTGAAATCAATTTTAAGCTTGTTTGTTTCACGGAAAATTAATAATTTGAAAAATTCTTTCCTAAAAATGATCGCTGATATCGCTTGAAATAATTAGACAATTGAAGATGCTTTCATTATCAACAACAATTTATGTCTAAACAATTTCTTGGACAATGAAAATATTTTACTTATTTATTTTTGTAAGTGATACAAGAGATCATTTTTAGGAAAATGTTTTCCAAATAATTCATTTTTTGTGAAACAAACGGAGACTTAATTTATATTGAATGTTGATACCTACTCTTTTGATCGACTCAACAGATTGATTGAAACTGCCTAAATGACTCCAAACAACTCACTACTACGGCAAACACCCTTGTACTGAAAATTAGCAACATAGTGTCTTAGTTATTGTATCTCATCTTACTTGAGAAGTATACCTGGGTACATATTTTTCTTTTATAGCTTTGCTAATAATAGTTTTTTTTATCCTTTTAGAAAATTCATTTTATAATCTTGGTCTTTCTCTTTTGGAAAAGCTGTGGGTCAAGCCAACCGCGATAATCACATGTTCCGTGGAATTGGCCCCAGCCGACTTTGAGTTTGCTCATGATTGTTTCGTGGAATAGGCCCAACTGTGATAATCACTCGAAGGGCAAAAACTCTGCATATACAAATGAAGTAGACCCTCGTAAGTTTGCAGACGTTGAAGCAGAGAAACATATAACACAGAAAACAAACATGAAGGGTCTTTTATGGTGTATGTGGAGTTGGGTGTTGCTGGTATTGATGGGAAGTGGAAGAAGCATGGGCTCTTTGAAGAAGAGAGGAATGCACTCCTCATGATTAAGCCGCCTTCGACCACCCAGATGGATCTTCTATCTGCGGTGGAGCGACGGTGATGCTGACTGTTGCGGCTGGAATGATGTGGATGCGATACACTACTTGTCGGGTGACTCAATTAAATTGGCCAGGGGGGGGGGGCAATCATCTTTGTCTGTTTTTTCTGGCGGCGTAAAATTGCGATACTGCCGCTTGTTGTGCTGTCCCTATTGTATTACCCGCAGTCCTGTCAGGATTTCTTTCTATGTATTGAGTTTTATGTGTTCGTTCATATGGCGCTCGTTTTTATGAGGGGGCAGTGTCGGTGTTTTGTTTTGTGCTACTGCCCCCCAAACGTTGTTGCCTGTT